>JAUYWG010000060.1:7769274-7784665 GCA_034779775.1 Enteromius afrohamiltoni | reverse complement strand
AGAGATGCATTTATCAAAGATGTGTATCAGCTGTGCTCTGGGCTGCCTGTCAGTTCTTCAAATAAAATCATATCTAATTTCACACTGACAATATATGCTATTTCTGACATTTTAATGAACCAACTGTGTGATGACATTTTTTTAAAACCGGCCTTAATTGCTTTGGCCTATTGCAAGTAAAGATGCTGGAGCCTTTCCGTTGTTTGTTAGGCTGTAATACATTGATTAAAACCCCTAATCTGTGTTGTCATCGTCGCAATCATCGCATCAAATATCCCAATTTGCTTTAATAAGGACTGCAACCACTATAATAATGACAAAACATGCCAAAAGTGTTACGAGCTCCGGCTACCCCCTTCAGTTCAATCGAGGCATTGCAAAAGTGAAGGGTGAAGATCACTATTAAAATTCATGGAAGGGGCGTTATAGTGTGTTGGACATGTTGACCGTGGGCGTAATTGCAGTCCTCACATGTTGCTTTGTCATTGTTCACGGTTTGTACGCATCTGGCATGTTTGGTAACGTTAGCTTTAGCTCGCGGTCTTTTGTCGTTGTTGTTTTGCGCTAGATAGTAATTTTTTTTTTTTTTACCAGAGATTAACTTAAATATTAAGACAAACTGATCGGTTTTTTACTTGTTAAATGAAAAAACAACATGCATTGTCATTCAAAGTTAGGAAGGCGCAGATCTAAGTAACTTTTAGGATGTAGGGATATTTGTTTTGTCGCGTATTAGCGGTGCATATTATAGATTAAACGTGTGTAGAGAAAGCGAGCCGGGTCGCATGTTGTGGAATATTAAAGTGTGACTCTAGTAGTCGTGCACGTGGTTCTATGGTGTAATGGTTAGCACTCTGGACTTTGAATCCAGCGATCCGAGTTCAAATCTCGGTAGAACCTGATATTTTTTCCTCTCCTTTAAAGTACCGTGAATAATAATCTTCAGCAAACAAGCAGAACTCGACGAGATTATTACTTAGACGATGAAGACAGTAGAGCATGTGCATGATTCACTGCCGATAGCTCGCACATGATAACTAGCATAGCTACTGTGAAATATATTTTGAAATAATAATATTTTGTAGGTAATTTTGACCAAATATTTAGCTTTTTGAAATCGTAGATGCAACTTATTTTTTCCACATTATTCCATAATAAATATATTAATGATCGTATGCTACATTGTATTTAACATATGTCAACGTACAGGTCCATATACTGTCTCAGGATTTAGAATTGTATTTTAATTCGCGTTCAAATAAAAATATCTGTCTGACCAAACAACTTTTAATGAATAACTCTTAAATGATAGAGCAAAATACTTCCACCAATGTAAAGTTTCCAAGATTCAGTCACATGACAAGGTGTTATACTTCAAATGCCCAGGAGGAGTCAGTATATCACACATTACGCACATGTGGGGAAAACTTTTTTTTTTCGTATATGATACAATTAGTTATAATTATTATATTATAAAAACATATTTATTGTGTCATTTAATTTAATCTTTCAGGACATATCCAGATGGACCCAAAATGATTTTATGTCTGGTATGTCTGGCCTGTTTTTCATATTCCCTCCACCATTAGCTTTTTGGATCTTAAAATTCTCAATTTGTCTCTAGCCATAGTACTCATATTTTCCCCTTTTACCCACTATCTGCAGCCCACGTGGCAGGTTAACAGACCCTGTATTTTCCAGGCCTGAGCCACTGTAGCCCAGTCCAGATGTCTCTTGTGGATCCTCTGACCTCACCGGGAGCCAAACGTCCCTTTAGAGTTAGCCGGATGTCTGGCCTTCAGGCTCAGAGATATAATTTGCATGACTGTAATTTAAAGGTATTAAAATTCCAAATTTATTAACAGTACAAGTCTATTTGAGCGCTGCTACATCTTAATAGTCAGTGTGTTGTTCGTGAAGTGTACAGCTGTCCAATATGTCTTACCTGTTATAATTCCTCACAGAGCCGCAGAGAACAGCAGCAACAGTGAGCGTGTATAAATATATAAACCCATCGAGCCAGTGGTTGGTATGGCCGGGAGCCAGTCATCACTGACCCCTGGGCTGAAAGAAGTGTAGCATTGTCTCTCTGGGCCTCCGGCTCTGTGCATTTCAGAATGAACAGCAGATCCCTTCTGGATTATTTACTCTAGCCAGCCAGGCTATATGCCACATATGACTCAGAATCTCTACACTTTCCATTTTTCCTAAAGGAAGGAGGCCTTTTCTTTGGGCAATAATTGGGTATATTTCTAAGAATAAAATGAGAAAATGTTGAAGACGAACAATGGCGTAATAAATTAGGTCCAAAGGAACAAAGGAGAAATTTCAGAAGCATTGCAAACAATTACACTCACAAAAAAAGAAAAAACAAAAACAATATAGCGCTGTAGTTTATGATTGGTCAGTTTTGGATATTTGCTAATGTTTGCATAGCAACCCTGTATATCAGTCCTCTCATTGGTGGAGCAGACACCTTGTCTTGACCTATGATGTCATGTTTAAAATCAACATAAAGTGGGAGGAGCTAATAATAACGAACTCACGCTATGTTTCCTGCAAACGCGGATGGTACTCCATTAAGTCTCAACTATCGTGTAAAATGAAAAACTACTATTGGAGGGAAAACCAAATCGAAGAGCTCTGCAAAAAACGATGTTATCAAAAATGATGTTTATTTGTCGTCAAATAAAATTAGCCAGTATTTTAATTTATGGGAAGGACCACTACATATACACTGCTCAGAAAAATAAAGGGAACACTCAAAATTGAAATGAAAACACACACTACAGGCTGAACCAACTTTCATGTAATGTCGTCAAAATGAGGCTCAGTAGTGTGTGTGGCCTACACGTGCCTGTATGACTTCTTTACAATGCCTGGGCATGCTCCTGATGAGGTGGTGGATGAGGGATCTCCTCCCAGATCTGGACTACAGCATCCGCCAACTCCTGGTGCAACGTGGTATTGGTGGATGGAGCGAGACATGATGTCTCAGATGTGCTCAGTTGGATTCAGGTCTGGGGAATGGGCGGGCCAGTCCATAGCATCAATAACTTTGTCTTGCAGGAACGACTGACACACTCCAGCCACATGAGGTCTAGCATCATCTTGCATTGGGAGGAACCCAAGGCCAACCGCACCGGCATATGGTCTGACAAGGAAAAGCCATCCCACACCTTTACTGACCCAGTGTCAAATCGGTCATGCTGGAGGATGTTGCAGGCAGCAGAATGCTCTCTACAGCGTCTCCAGACTCTGTCACGCCTGTCGCATGTGCTCAGTGTGAACCTGCTTTCATCTGTGTTATGTGTTTGCCGTGTCAACTGGGAGAAACGGGTTTTAGCTTCTCAAACATCACATTAAGCGCCAGAAAATGCTAAACGTCATGCGAGCACCCCACACAAACAAACCATGCGCACATGTTTGAAAGGAAAATTCGTTTTCGTTGGTGTTTATTCTTATTTATTTGCGCTAAAAATAATCATTATCCATAATTTTGACTGGATGAGCTGTAAATGTTTTTACTCACTTCCTATTTTTAGAATCTTTGGAAAAAAGCTTTGGTTTAGTAATTTAACATGATATACAACATATCTATAGTTATTCAGTAATGTGTTTTAATAAATGATGGTTGAAGGGTGGGTAAAATAACGTAACCTCACAGTACCCAGTTTTTGAAAATGCTTATTGTTACAGCAAATGTTACCTTTTGCTGATTGTTTACAATGTAAATCAAGGCTACTCACGTAATTTGCACAAAGCATCATGGGGCATAGGAAAAGTTGCATAGGCTATAACATGAAAATGTAGTTCACCCTAGCTGAAAAACTGCTAAATCCAACTGTGCAGCACTGAATACTTGTGTATTTTAAGATTGTTTTGCGAAATGGGACAAGCTAACTGATCTTCATACAAAATGATACACAAATGAATTACTGCAGAATGATACATAGCTAAATAAGTCTGAACACAGTAATGCGACAACAAACCTTTATCCCCAAAGGAATTTTTGAACTTTCTTTGCCGTCTTCTAAAGACCACTCTTGCATAAGCTGAGAGGAATCAGGCCAGATGGAAACCCACAAAATAACAACTTACATTTGAAGAACACAACATGATATAGCTTAGCAAGAAGGTTTTCGTAACACCATTGCCATTTAGGAACACAAGGGTAGGATGGAAGCTTTACCATGGTTTACCAATGGTTTCAGTGAGTACCTGGTCTCGTAGCATAAATGTACCTCGGTGCACTTTTTAGTGAAACACAAAATATGTACCGATAAGTACATATCACTGCAGTTTAAAAAAAGAAATGAACACTTGAGGTAGTTTAACTCCGACACCCTTTTTCACACAAATTGACAGAGTTTAATGACTTCAAAACAATATTAATATGCTGGGAGAATGTTAGCATCAAACATATCGAGCTTCATATCTATAGGTTTTCATGGACGGTAGGTTTGTTCGGTAGCTCACAGAGTACAGAGAGGCAGTGAGCTCCGGTTCGAATCCTGTGTAACTACGGTTTGACAAAACAGTTCACATATGTGTAAAAGGAAGTCGAAATGTGTCACGGTTGCATCAACAAATGCATTTTTATATCAGTTTTGAATTTGTTAATACTATCGGGTAGGTTTAGGGTCGGATTTGAGCATAACACAAAAGAGCATGAACACACAGCAGTGTGTACCTATATCAAAATAATCAAAAGTAATCATTGTTCACATATTGAACCTGTGTTTTAGTGCCACTCTTTGAAACTGCAGCGAACTGTAAAAAGTGTTGTACAAAAAGCGCACAGAGGTACGTATTTCTAGGAGACCAGGTTGGTTATAATACAAATGAAGAACTGAGCACGTGCAACTACAGATCACTCTCACTGAGTGTATACTTTTCATTTGTTATTTAACAAAAGTAAAAGTATTCAACAATGCATTTATTTCTCAGTTTTCTTACCTTTGCATTGTAATTGGAGGTCTAACTAATTTCTTGCGATTTCTTTTTGAAAGAACGCTGACTAAATAATTTTAACCATCTCATTTGAAGTCATGGCTGTGGCTGGATAAATGGTCAGCAGTAAATGCCAGGCCATGACCGGAACGAACCAGCTAAAAAAATACTTGCAAACCAAATAAGATTAAATAGTGTCTGACTGCCACTTCTGGCTGATATGTGCTTTACGGAATGTAAAACGAAAGTTTACATGTGGATTTCCTAGATAAACACATAAGGTATTGACATAAGATTTCTGGATTAAAATATGCTAACTGGATATGCAAACACTGAATGTTCCATGCTAATGTTTTTTTTTCTTCAGTAGAATGCAAATGCAATAAAAACAGATTCCATTTCATCATATTTCCATTTCATCTCTGTTTCCTGAAAAAAAAGGTTGAAAGGTCAAAAACAACAGGCGTAACCATAGCAAAAATGCTGCATTTTAAAATGAAAAGGCACTAATGTAAATGTAACCTTGTTTGTTAAGGTAGTGAAAAATGTTCCAGAAAATACACAATGCAGATTAATATTACAAATATTTAATAGGAATTTGGTCAAATCCAAACAACAGTTCCAAAGTTCAATAAAGCCAACTTAAAATGCAAAAATTGAACATATAAAGAAGCATAACAGGCTTGCAGATGATGTAGTGGTATCTCACGTTTAAATTTTAAACATAGGGGAACAAAAAAGATATCCTAGCTATATATTTTTTTTACTGTATTCACAATTTGCAGTCCTGATTAATATACAATTACTAAGGCACATAATATCAGCAAAAGTGATTTCTGACATGTTTAACGACAGAATGTACAATTCTGTTGGTTTTGTCAAATTAAATAAGAAAAGCAAGCCACTTTTTACACAACAATACCAATTTACAATTCAAATAAGATTATACATGCCGTCCAGTACACAGAGTTTTCAATCAATCCGGCCCCTCAACATCCTTGGCAAATCACTCTGATTAAAATAAATTGATTAAATATGTATAAAAAGTTCTCTCTCATTCAAAGGCACACCAAAGCTTTTTTTTTCTTTTCCAAGGAGGACCATTGTGAGCAGTGCAGTCTTGCTCCGCCCCCTCCCGTCAGTCCAGTGGTTTGTGGGAGATGTAGTGTATGGCCTGATTTCTCTCACACGGCTCCAGAACAGCTTACATGGTTATTGTGCTCTACCTCACTTAAATGTAAGCTTGGTTTCCGTTCCTCATTGTCTGCCCTCTCTGAACTTGAGCCCTGAGGATGAGGATGCACCTTGAAGAAATTGGATACGTATCGCACCTGTAAGAGACAATGACTTTTAGCAGCTATGCAGTAATCAGATCAAATGCTTTGATGTTATTACATTTTATCCATTACAAATAAATGAATAATGACCAAATTGATCAAACTCTAGTTCTTTCTAGTACTTTGTAACACAGATTTGCAACAACAACTTTTGATTTGGAAATTAGATTTTAGTTTTTGAGGACGTTTCTGGATATTTTAGGGTAAACTGTCTCTTTAAAGAAACATGGGTTAACTTACAGTGAGAATTGCAATGAGCGCCCCCTGGAGGAGACCCACCAGCACGTCGCTCCAGTGGTGCTTGTAATCAGACACACGAGTGTAACCTACATACACGGCAAAGGCCACCAGGAAGAACTGGATAGTCGGCCTCAGAAGACGAGCCCATTTTGCATGCAGTCTGGCCTGAACATAGAACTGGTGAGAGAAAAGTATAAGATGTGACAATGACCTCATTTGTCGAGAGGATTAGAAAACTGAAAGAAAAGAAACTCTAATTTCTCTTGGCCTTCGGGAAATAACAAATGCTGACAGTTTAGCAAAGGCTTTAAGAATTGCACATTTGCTTTGTGATTTAATCACAACATCATTCTGTACTAAGAATGATGCAGAACCTGTCTTAGTTGGCAGATTTGAAAGATAACTTTTTATTTTGTTCTGTACTGTTGTACTGTTCCCTGAGGTCCGCTTATGATGTTATCAAGGGATTTACATAAAATAAAATAAAAAACCTTCATATTTTCTATTTTCTGGCCTATTTCGACCCTGCCCTCATCTGAACACTTCGTCTGAATAGACATGATGGATTACAGACTCATAGTAGATGCCCACAGCCGTGTAAAGTTTGACAGCCTACATCCTTTATAGACGGATGTTTGCTACTTGAGTCAGCCACGACATGTGCAAACTGGTGGGCGGAGTTAATCAGGCAGCGATGTAGAAGCAGGCGTTGATCTTCGACTGCGGAGGTGGTGTTCATCCACACTATTGAATAAAAGTGGCACATACTGCATATTTTTTGCAGATTGATCTCAATACAAACTGTTTTTAGGCTAACTAGATGATTTTGAGTTCTGACAACACGACTCGATTTTGATTTCTCCGTTCACGACCCCTTTAATGTTTAACATGTTAGCATTTGGCTGCTATAGCACTCACCGCTAGAAACAGCATGCAATACATCCCAAAGGAGGAGTGACCCGAGTAGAAGGACAACCTAGGCACAAATCACATACAGTTTCAAAAGAAATTCACCGAAATCAAGATGCTACTACATAATTATTATGCTAAGAAACATACCGGGCTTCAGTTACAACACTTTTATCAGCAGTGCAGTTGATCGAGGCCACGTATCCTTTGCAGACTTTGGGAGCACATACTGTTAAGAAATATGGCCGCGGTCGCCCAATGGTGTACTTGGCCAAGTCCGTCAGCGATTGGCTTACGGCTCCCCCGAACAGGAAGGCACCCAGCACCTTATATATGGCTGACACGTATTGATTAAAGCTAGAGTTGGATTTAATTCTTTTGTTGTACACCAGGTATGCTTCACCCGAAGATATCTAGAGGAACAGAAGAGGTATGTGAAAATTTGGTTTGGAAATATGTATGTGTGCAGCTTGCGAATAAGTCAAGCAAGTCCAAGAGCACGTAACGCTGTGTTGTTGTGCATAATAAAACCCTCTGCTGTGCAGAATCATGAACGAACACTTTGTTGAGAATCAGCGCGTGACTCATGGGATGATGAGATCATGGAAGGGTTGATGGAGATCAATGAAAGAGGGACTCACGATGATGATAGTGCAGGTGATGGTGACTGCAGCCAGGGTCACGTGGGAGACTGTGTCCCCTTTTAAAGGGTAAGTAATGCTCTCGTCCTGGCAGTAGATGCCTCGCTCGTATGGTTTGGAAGCAATGTTCATAATCACAAAGGGAAGAGAAGCTACAGGAAATGAGAGAAATTAATAGATAATTAATTAATTAATTAATGAAAAGTTCTTGTACAATGTGGAGAATATAAAAGGGTGAAGAACAATAAATACATTTAATAAATGTAAAATTTTAACCATTTGTAAAATTACATGAACTATGAGTTATATTATGTAAATATATGAATTGCATTATAATCTATGTATAAAGCATTGCATGGATGTTTTACTAAATCATAAATTAAATGTAAAAAAAAGAAAAAAAAAAAAAGAGTTAAAATGACTTATGAATTAAAATGACCATGACAAAC
Source organism: Enteromius afrohamiltoni (assembly GCA_034779775.1). Lineage (NCBI taxonomy): Eukaryota > Metazoa > Chordata > Actinopteri > Cypriniformes > Cyprinidae > Enteromius > Enteromius afrohamiltoni. The sequence continues at coordinate 7,776,136 of JAUYWG010000060.1, read as the reverse complement.
ATTTTCTATCCATTAATTCACACACAAACACAATACAATACATTATACACAAATAAACAAACCTGGAGCAGTTATTTATGCTTCATAGATGATTTTATGAAAACGCAGCACAATTTTTCGAATTATTTTTTATTTCAGAATACCATCTGAATTCTGCCATGGAAGCGGTGACTATTTATAGTACCTCTTTCATTCCTGGAAAATTATCCCACAGTTATGAGGAAGTCACCTGACCGCACCAACTTAACCCAAAACACGTTGTGAGCCATACCATAAACATGACCGTACACACCCACAGCCCAGACATCCTCGGTTGGTGAACTGATGTGGCGGGAGATGCATATGTCTGAAGGTAGCCACAGCGTGATCCTGTAATGAATGGAAAATGTCCTTGGGGCATTCGGAAATGTTACCAAATCACCCGGCGACCATGTGATCCTAAGACACAGTGACTCAGGAGGACATTAGTAACAACGCTGTAAATTCATTTTCTATTGATCAAGAAGGATCTATAGCTTTTAGGTATGCTATGAATGCCAAAGACCTATAGAGATGTCGAAAAGAATAAAAAAAAAATATATGATTCTGGACCTTCTGGTTGACTCAGTATTTCTAAATATGGATCTCAAAATCCAGAACTGCTCAAGTGCCATTTATACCACGGTGGTATTACAATGTACAAGAGGATCTGTGAGACAGAAGGTCAGGTCACAAATTCAGCTCTGGGCTCAGCGTGAGGGAGTTACTTTCACCCAGGTGGTTTTCATATTTGGAAAACGAATGTTCAATATTTTTCTACAAGGGCCATTAAAAATACACAAACAAAAATCATAATCTGCACATAAGGTGCTGATTAATAACCACATAATATACCACTAAAAATTTTTCTGTAGAGAACCATTCATACAAGACTGAAGCTCCAACTTACTTAATGTTTGTTTTTACTTCAAAACAAAATGTTTTAAAGTATTTGCAAAGATGTTTTGTTTTGCACCTTACAAAACAAAAATGTTTTTCTTTCGTCTGCACCTTGCCAATTTTTTTTTTGTCTTCTTTTGATTTGTAAAACAAAACAATAATTTGTTTGTTTTCGTTGGGTCTTCAGACTCTTTTGTTGTTAGTTTACAGACAGCAAGAAAAACAAAGTTTATTTTTAAGAAAATCTGCAATATAACTTCCAAAACAAGTCTTTTTGAGCTGCGGTGTATCTTGAGACAAGTAGCTTCCACGTTGCCATGACAACAGACAAAGAGTCATAGAATCATAGAGGCATTTAAGAGTCTTTGTATTCGTCAAAAACAAAGAACAATGGTGATTGAAATGACACTGTATTTCCATACACTGTGGTCTGAAGGATGATGATGATAAACACGCACATGAAACAATGTAGAGTAACGATTCACAATTAGGTCAAAAATCCAGGTCATAAAGTATCCTCAGGTCAAAAGAGCTTTAGGTTGAAACCTGATAGTTTTAAAAATGGATCCAATACGGAAATTACAGTAGTGCTTTACTATATATTTTTAAATATAAATGTAATTTATATGTATAAATGAATAAAAAAAAAAAAAAAAATTAAGTATTTTTTATAAAATTCATAGACATTCTAAACAGAAGACACTTAAAAATCTACAAATATAAAAGTAAATGTTGAACTTAAAACATTTGACAATTTGTTTAGACATTTGTGTATGTATATATATATATATATATATATATAACTGCTATTAAACCAGGCAGAATCTCAAATTATTTTAAAATATTCACTTGAAGAAAATCAAAATTGTTAACTGAATGGAAATGTGTATTTCAATAATTGATTCCTTGTGAACAAATGCAAGAAGAAGAAATGTTCCCTCAGGTCTCATAGATGATCCTGCTGAGGGAGACCCCGAGACAATGGTTCTAGTTTTATCACTTTATTGAGATTCAAACACGTTGAGGATCAGCAGCTGAGCTTGGACGGCCTTTTCTGCACTTTTTCCAGCTGAATACACTCCAAACAAATTTAAAAAAAAGCCCAATAAAACAGAGTCTCATTTTTCCTTTGTCTTCTCCAAACTTTTCAACTGTTAAGACACGTTAATAGGAAACAAAAAGACGGGTAAAACTGCAAGCTGGAAAACTCAAAGATCTCACCCAGTGAAGTAAACGGTCATTGACTAATGACAAACTCTATCAAGCCATCGAGAAACTTTGAAAGCCAACTCTAAAATCAGTCAGCTTTACATTAGAAAAGGCTGAGCTGTATATTTTGCTTCTCATCAGTGAAATTCATCAGTATTACTCCAGAAATATTTTCCAGACTGTGTACCCAGGGAATTAAGTCAGTGTAAGGTACATTAAACGTGGTCAAAGTGGAAGAGCTTCAAACGGTTTCGAGTTCAAAGCCTCAGTTGGCAGGTGCGAGCTCGGCAGTCGTTTAATTACGCAACGAAACAGGACTGCAGGGAGAGATGTATGGCGTCAAATGTGGGCCAAAACAGCGCAAGCGCATGAACAGACTGCGCAAGAGAACACACAAAAAATCTGATTGTGTGCACACGTATACAAGCTGCGAGGAAAAATAACAAAACCACGCACAGATCTGAACTCACGCAAGTCATTTCTTCACGCACAGGAAGTTTTGACAGTCGGGGGCGGGGCCCGATCATGTGCTTGTTGTGTTTACAAATGCTACTGGCGGCTGGCCAAACCCTGCATTGATTGGCTGCTCATCGTCTGACTGGCTGTTGATTGGCAATTTTGTTTCTTTATAAATTTCGGGTGGAAAAAGTTAAAACACTGTAAGAAACAGGCTTGTTTCTTTAAACGACTAATACTTTTTTTTTCCCGTAACAAATCTAAATGTGCTATCTCCTTAACTGTAGTTGGTTCGTTCTAAATAGTGAGTGTCTTTTTTGTCCCTCATTAAGGTGTAATATCACAGTGTTAGAATAAATGTTTAACCTACATAAATGTGTGTTGTTACGCGCATTTCCAGAAAGTTGTGCTTGACACCCAACACATTGCAATATAGGGGGCAGCGCTTAAGGAAAAACCAAGCTCGTCTCAACTGCTGCCAGCCGTCACCCTTCAACCATTCCCTGAAACAAATTAGTTCCATTTCAAAGTACAGGAAGTGAAATTTCCTGTAAAACATTAAGGGACCTTTTTGGTATGAGGTGTTTTTCTGCTTTTTTTCCTTCTTCATGCTATGCGAGCAAACGCAACGCACTCTAGCTCTTAACTAAACATTTGACTAAAAATAAAACTCCTGTCGTCATTTGCTTACAATCAAGTAGTTAGTTTGAGAGTGTTCACACGTCTCTCTTACATGCAATGAAAGTGGATGAGGTGCAAATTAAAACAGTCTGCACAACTTGCACTGTGCATTCGAAGTCTTGCAAAGTCATATTAGGACTGTCATGAATTTAGCACTCTTTATTGCAAATTACAATTCTTGATTGCATTCTGCCCATGTTGATTAACTAGCAAAATAGTGGACATTTAAATTAAATGTCGTTTAGTCAATATTACACAAGGATTAGATTGCGTTGTAAAAGGTAAAAACAATCACTAGGTAATTTGCACCCTCTGCAGGCATTCAATGTAACATAATGCGCATGCGCTATTTAAAAGTATTGTTCACTTGGGTCAATTTAAAATCACCACAAATAATTATCCGATTACGCGATTAATCGTCAGAATAACCCAAAAATGTAGATTTTAAAACGGCAAGTAGTGACTTGTCTGAAAGAGCGAGGAGATAATTAGGGTTGGTGATTGCTAAAATGTTGAAGAACTGAAGATTTACATCCTTTGTCGTCTTGTTGCCCATCCCACAGGCAGAAACGAGCCTGCCACTCCTATAATCTCCACCTCATTCATGTTTTCCTCTTTGTTTAGAGCATCCTCCCACTCCTTCGCGAACGCTATAAATAAGCAGGACAGAATGGAGTGTTGCTTTATTTGGTTCAAACTGGTGTGCAGTTACGGTATGTGGGATAATTGGTAGCAATCGGAGTTTGAAACGGTTACACTTCCCCTCACATCACTGGAGGAACGCCAGAGCCATTACTGGACCAAACTAGCAGTTTCATTCAGCGCACAAATGTTCACAGCAAAAGTTAAATTCCGTTGTTGTTTACTCTCCCTCATGTTTTGGCTGAAGATTTTCTCTTTTCTTTATTCTGAACACTGAACAGAACGTCTGGATACAGTGAAAGTGAATGGGGACCAGAGACTTTATACAATGCAGTTTATATGACAGATACACTATATATTGCAAGTCGTGTGTGTGGGAATGTGGTCATCATTCACTTTCATTGACGCAGAAGATCAGCTTTGAGCATTAGCCTCAAAATGACACCTTTTTCACTCCAAATAAAACAATGGCACACATTTTTCCTTTAACTTCAGCATTCAGTGGCTCAAATCGCTTTACAACAAGCTACTTGTTAAAATAACAAGTTGTTATTTTTGTTTTCTTTGCACACTAAACGTATTCTCGTATATTCATAGCATTATAGTTGAACCATGTCACATGGAATATTTTAATGATTTCTTTACAGCCTTTCTGGGGCTTTAATGTGGTAGAAAAGCTGTTGCAGAAAGCTTTTGGGTTTGGTTAATAAATCTTAATGTGTGTTTACGAATATGAAGGAAGATCTAACAGGTTTGTAATTAAAATGTCTTTTTGAGCGAACTATCCCTTTAAGAACCTAGCTTTACTGTAACTTAACTACTTGGAGCATCTTAAAGCACACAAAGGAAATTTGGTGTACGATTTTGAAACTATTTTCAGTCATAAATTGACTTGGTAAATAGTTAATTACAAAGAAAAATGACTCATGATGATGGTGGTCCGAGGAACTGAAATTATGAAAGCATTTAACTCATACATTTACTGTAAATCTGAATTGCGCTTCTTGCAGTTTCAAGGACGCATGAGTTTCATTTCCAATGAAAAAAATTAAAATAAAACCTTGGCGAAAAACCCACTTAGTCATTAAAAAAAAAGGAAAAACGACATGGTTTTGGCTTCAGGGGAGTAGCCTGTTTTCTTAGGGTCGGCTTTGACCTTCACCCTAACATTGGTTCACCACCTTTCATTATCAAACACACTAATTTTTCACCGACTTACCTTGTATCCTAACTTGTTTGAAGGTGCATTAACAAATACACTTAGCTTTCAACAGCATTCATTCTGGCTTCATTTCAACATTCGAAGCCCAGTTCTAGCGAGCCGAACCCACAACGATCACGTTCTGTTCCTACTCTGAAGATGAAAATGAGATGTTCTTGACTTTCTTTGTGGGTTTTTTGGAGTACCATCATAAGTGTTACCAAAATACAACCCTGTCGCCCCTTAAGTGAGAGTTTTGAGGGCGGTCTGTCTGCCGGCAGCACTCCCTGAGCTGTAGTTTGGCAAGGCCGCCTGACTCATTTGGAAGCTATGTGCTGAGCGTACAGCCTCGCAGGAGAGTCTGGAATCCTACTTCGAGAAGAAACGCCCACCCTCCTCCTCTTCTGTCCGTCTCAGCCCTCTACCTCGTGTTTGATTTACGCACTTTAAAGCTACGGAAATATATAACGTTGCATGGGAAACTGGCTAACTTGCACGCCAGTGCTTAGCAAGACAACTTCGTTTTAAAGGTTTCTGTGATTAATGGAATAGCATCATTATGTTAATAGTGTCATGATTTGACCGATTTCTCAACAATTTCGCCGATGTTGCAACTGCCATCTCACGCAGACCTTTCTGAAGAAGTTTAACCAATATCTGAAATATAACACATGACAGTTCCAACAGGCTAAACTTTTCCTTGTCGTTTTCCCATATTATTTTGCCAGTAGTTTTAGGGAATTAGTCTGGCAATATGTCTTTGCTGGTTACTGCACAATGCTATGATGCTAGTTTTCCCAATTCTACCTGAAAAGCAGAGTCACTTTTTAAAAGAAATGTAAATTCTGGAATGTTTAGAAAACAGAGATGCATTCAATTGATCAAAAGTGAAGAAGCACAACTGTTTTTAAAATCACTAAAAATGTTTCTGAAAAAAAAAGAAAAAGTAATGAAGCTAAATATTCAGCTTTGACCACAGCAATAAATTACATTGTAAAATATATTAAAACAGAACGTTGTTATTTTAAATTGTAATAAATTTAACTGTATTTTAACCAAATAAATGCAGGCTTGTTAAGATAGATAGAAAGCACACTAAAGCAACAGGCAAAACTACGGAAGAGAATTAGGGCCAAGCTATTTTATAGATGTGCCGATAAATAAAAATGTAATTTACGCTATATAAAAGCAGCAGATCTTTTCCAAAACAAGTCTTCTGTTCTGCACTTTTATTTTTCGAAATATGAGGGGTATTTTTCCTCGAAAGTTTACTATTTTCTTGTTATTTAACAAGTTTTTTCTCAAAATTTAAAACAAATTTTCTCAAAATTTAACGCCTTTAATCTCATAATTTAACAAATTTATTCTCAACATTTTAATTAGATTTCTTTCTTGTTATTTAATGAGCTTTTTACTCAAATTTATCAACTTTAATCTCATAATTTAACAAGTCAACATATTATTTAGATTTTTTCTTGTTATTTATGGTGTTTATTCTCAACATTTAATTGTTACTTTTTTCTCGCTATTTAATGAGTTTTTACTAAGATTTTTTCTCTACATTTAACGACTTTAATCTCAAAATTATTTACATTTTTTATTATTTCTTGGCCCTAATCCTCTTCCGTACAAAACCTAGAATATATATATATATATATATATATTTTTTTTTTTTTTTTTTTTTTTTTTTTTTTTATGTGAAATTACAACTAATTCGTATTTGGGGTGAAAATAATTTGTCTTTAAATGTGTCAT
>JAUYWG010000060.1:7758605-7769174 GCA_034779775.1 Enteromius afrohamiltoni | reverse complement strand
TATTTGGGGTGAAAATAATTTGTCTTTAAATGTGTCATGAATAGATTTTGTTGTAAATATGCCTGACAAGATTGTTACACTGAATGACATTTTAGTGGGAAAATTAAGTAAATCAGGGACAAATGTGTGATGTGTGATACAAAACCGCAATTTTTAACAGAAAACTTTTACTTTTTTTTTTTTTTTTTTGAGAAAAACATCAATTTAAAGCAGTATTACACTGCTAATTATATTATGCTAATTATATACCCCTTTTCATCTTTTATATATATATATATATATATATAGCATTTTACGCATGAAAATAAATAATTCTATTTCTTGTGTAAACTACATGTCTGTTGTATAGCTTGAACTCTGCTGAAGAGATGATTTATTGTGACATTCATGTTTCATAACTTCTCAGTATGAATCACTACTCGTAGCATTCCTCATCTGTAAGTCACTTTAGATAAAAGCGTTTGTACACAGGACCTGTAATTATAATGTTTTATTACAAAATACCAATTAGATAAAATGTATAAAGGGGTATGCTAAAACAAGAAATGTTTCTTTACTGTATTTTAGTTATTATATAAAGTGCTTTATTTAAAAGGTTCTTGAAAAAAAAAACCTGGGAAGTTCTTTGAGGGCCAAACGCTTGGCTTGATATTAAAACCAATAAGCTTAGATAACTCCCATCAATTTCACTTTCACTGAAGTAAAACACTGATCTGGCAGCTTTGGCTTGAACAGACGCTAAATATTATCTGTCAAGTATTATTTCTGTAAATACTCAATGATTGATCATGTAATGTAAAAATCATAAAGAATCCCAGCATAGAGGGAGCAGTAAAATACACACTGTTAGCCTGTGAGCTAAAGCAAAAGCCAGACTGCGTTTGTGTGGAGGGAAAGTTTACTTAGACAGGAGGAAAGGAGAAGCAGAGGGTGGTGGGCTGGATTGAATGTCAAATTCAGGGCTGGGAAAGGATATTACAGGCCAGAAACACTTACAGAAGGTCTCCAGTAGCTAAACTCCACTGGATTCTGGGACTTTCTGTTGTTGTTCAAGCAATCTGAGAGGTTGATATTTATTTGAAAATGACTGAATAATTCCACCTGTGCTTGCTTTCGTTAGCTCAAGGCCAAGTGTCTCCAATTTACAGGACTTTGAGCTCTCTTTTATGTCCTTGTAGATCAATCAGGAACCAAATTAAGCATACGCACTCATATGTAGTTATGGGTGACACTGAATGAGAAGAAGTTATTGACCTTTCATCAGATGCACCTTTATTTCCATACACCAATCTTTATCAGAAACCTGACCAATTTGAAAAATCTGCAAGAAATTGGTAACTCGGTAATGACAGAACGTTCATTTTCTGTAAAATATTGATGGTCTTTGTGTGTTAACTTGTCAAAAGCATCAGAAACCAACAATGTCATGTGGTGCAACCCTCAAGACCATCATCACTGTGTAAACGTGAAAAGGTCTCTTAAAATGTCAGATAATCTGGTCTTTTTATGACAGGGAAAGATCAGTTACATTGATAAAATGTCATGCGGTACAACCTTCCCAATAATATTTACATTGAAACTATCTAAAATATCATTTCGAAAGCATATGGAACTAGCTATAAATTCAAAAGGCGTTTGACTAACTAGTATTTTTAAAGATGTTTTTTCATTTACCTTCCTACAACCTAAATGCTGTACATCTGAAATAGTCCTACACATCACTGTTTGATTCCTTTAATGGACTAGAAGAGACACTTCTGTCCATCCCGGTCCACAACATGGACAGACAACTTTAAATCAGTCACGTCATCTAGAGACCTGCGCACCATAAAGGTGTAGTCTGAGACTAAAGGTGAAGGATCATGCCTTAGGCCAAGTTCTAGCCCTCATGAAATCCAATGCTGGGGGTTGAAGAGCACAGACACTGAAGAACTTCAGAGGGCAGGTGCAGAAACTTCATATCCCCAACATCATAGCAGGGTTACCTCATGCGGTTAAGAAAAACACAGCGTTTCCAAAGGAAGTGATGGTCAAGCTGGTTCGCACTTACTTCGGCACCGACGCGAGTCGAATCTTCTATAATGGGTACCGTGTGACTATGTTAGGATGTTTACGGTCATTTGGTTTGTCTCATGGTTGGTCTGCAAGCAAAACCCCGAATAAAGCCGAAAATGCAAGAAAGGGAACATTTCTGTGGCACTGCAGGCTGCCAAACACTGTGGGAAATACTGACAGGCTTGGATCGCATTTCCATAAACAAATACTCAGCTTCCTGAACTCCAGGAGAAGAAGCCAAGACGAATGCAACTCCATTTGTAAACACACAAAACACACCTACAAATAGCCTGCATATTTACACATGACAATCCTCTAAAGACAGCCCCCTTATCGTGACTCGAACATGGCCTAAAGCATTTGCATTTTTTTACCAGAAGTTAGATCTGAATATTGAACCAGACTGGTCTTCAAATTATACATAGCACCAACATGTCACAATTGTTAATTGGTGCAGTTCTGCAAGGTTATATAGGAAAAGTTGAACTGATTATACACATGAAACGAGAATTCAAGTTTAATTTAAATGGAAGCATCTGATAGTTTCTTGTAGGCTACATTTACAGTTGCCAATTCACCGTTAAAATACAAATACACATTTTTCCCCCTAGTTTTTTGATCGTCCGTGTCTGTGTCGGTCAACAACCCAGTTACATAATAGCCTATATTGTTTAAAAAGACCAGCCACGTGTTAGAAATGAATAAAACAGCATTTGAAAAGTTCAGAATTGAACTTTAAATCAGGACATTGAAACATTGAACTCGCTTACCTACGACAACACACAGCACGTCCACCAGGACGAAGAGTTTATTTTTCCTCAAGTCCGTCATACTTTCTTTAGCTCGGATGCACCTTTGAAAACTGCCACTTTAAATCTCACTTCATTTACGTTATAATATCTGCGGTAATCCACTGGGAAGAAGCAACACAAAGCGAACGCGACCAGTAATGCGAGTTCTTCCGGCTCTGCTCTTCTACCTGCGCTCTGCGTACTTCTCTTCAGCTCATAGGTGACGGTGAAAGACGCGAGAGCTGTACGACTTTAAATAGCAGGAACTTCAAAGGGTGACGGCAGGGGTGCGTTGGTGAGACATATTGCTTTGGTAAAAACGGACTGGCGTTCACCCCTTCCGGCTGTTTTTTGAAGACGCGTCCACTCTTTTTCCAAAAGCACGCCACCGTGCTCCCACTCGCGCTCTCTCGCCGTGTCCACACCTTGACAGCGAGCGACGCGCCTGCGCAGACGAGTCGCGTGGACAAATCACTGCTGCACTTTGAGCTGAGGCGCAACAGAAACGGAATATGACACGCAAACTTTTATGCCATATCGTTATATTAACATGAATCGGGCTGGCCAGTTATGTGTGCTACGTTTAGGCCATCTGTCATATTAAATCGTTCCATCTGTTTTTGCCAAAAACTGACCGTGTTTGATTTTCAAGTAGGCTGTGGCTAGTGTGAATACCGAGTTGTTTAGACTGAATAGATAGATAGATAGATAGATAGATACAGTGTTGGGGAAAGTTGTTTTTAAAAGCAATGCATTACAATATTGCCTTACTCTCTAAAAAAAGTAACTAATTGCGTTACTTTTTATGGAACTAATTACTTTTGCGTTACTTTTTTGCAGAGCTTGAGTGTTTGTTTTTAATATAGGAGCTCTATTTATAGCAAATGTAAAAGCCCTTTCACACCGAAAAGTGTAACGAATACACCTCAGGCTGAAGAAAAAGTAAATTAACATCTATAAAGTAGAATACCCCCTCCCCCCCCCATCATTTTTGCTTGTAGGTATGCCTGAACTGGATCATCAAAGGTCAGCAGCAAAGACATTGGTTAATAAAATTGGATTAGATACATTTGTGTAATTTAACTATTTCTTTTCTGAGTTAATTCGTTTTGATGAATAATAAATCTGTTTTTTGAGAGTGAGATGAATTAATGCACATTCACATTTAGTCTAGAACTACACTGTATTCACACACCGCACGTATTTCTGATTTCTCTCAACATGTCAGGAGACTTGTCGGTCAATAAATACTTTTTTGGAAAAAGTAACTCATTATATTACTCTAGAGATAAAACGTAATGCGCTACTTTACTAGTTACTTGGAAAAATTAATAATATTACAAAGCTGGCGTTGCTTGTAATGTGTCATTCCTAACACTAGATATAGAGTGGGATCTGATGTGGGCATGGTTTGGTTTTAGATTGGCCGTTTTGAATATTTTTAGTTGACTGCTCGAACACACCTCTGAAAATTTGACATTTGATGAAAAGTGTTTTTTTCCCAGTTAGGGGAACACCTAGCCAACTTATTTTGAAACGTGAACATGGCCACAACCCATATAGGCTAAATGTGACACTTGAACTCAAACCTAGTCGTAAGGGTCGATTTACACATCGTCTAAAAATATAAATAAATGAGCTTTCTGTTGATGTGTGGTTTGTTATGATAACTGAGATTGCTTACTTACACCTATTACCCCTTCTGGGGGGTACTCCAGGCATCCCGGGCCTGGGCCAGTCTCTACAACTGTCCCAGATACAATTATACTAAATAAATAAATAATAAGCTTGCCTTAAAGTTGTCATTTCTGCTTAGCAATGAACACTAATCAAAAAATTAGGTTTAATTTATTTACGGTATCAAATTTACTAAATATCTTCAGAGAACATGATCTTTACTTAATGTCCCTGTTGAAAAAAAAACAGCAAATGCTGGTTAGGCATGTTTTGAAGCCTGGATGCTGGTCCAAGCTGGTCCTTAGCTGGTCATGTGCTGGTTTGACTAGCTTAAACCATAAGAACCAGCTTGGAACAGCATCCCAGCTTCAATATGGAATATGCTGTTTTTTTCAACAGGAATCCTTATAAATGATTTTGTGGTCCAGGGTCACATTGTCTACACAGCTAACAAATGTTTGGTAAAAAATAATATGCCTAGTCGTTACATTTACCCAGCTAACAGATCATTGTCACAATGTTACATGGAAAGGTTGTTTTAAGGCTATTAAAAATAGTAAAAATAAATCTGGTTCCTTTACGTTTTTTAATTTCCAAACGCTTTATAGATGATGCTGTCATAGTGTATGCTAGTATAAAAAGCAACGCTGATGTTTGACAGGCTACTTATTGTTGAATTCTACTGAGATGTAACGTTTCTGGATTTAACGACAGATTAGTTTTCATTAGAATTACAAATGTTTTGTGTCTTGTCCCTGAACAGCTTCTTTCTTCGCTAGATTGAGATGTGTATGTTAAGCTGCCCTCTAGTGGACAATACAGGGGTTCAACTTGATATTGATATCTAAATAACTTGATTAAAATGTCTCCGTATGTTTACAACGCCTAATGATGTAATTACAAATGAAAACAGAGCGCGAGAAGTATTCGCGCTTCAATATTGAACCGTGACGTCACTTGTTATTATGACCTCATGGAAAAGATGCAATTCCAATTCAGTCGTACTGGAAGTTATTACACTTAGTTGAACTGTTCAACAGTTTGGGTTTAAGACGATTTATAAATGTTTTTGAAAGACGTCTCTTATGCTCACCAATATATTTATTAGATCAAAATAAATAATAAAATAAATAAAACTGTAACTGTTAAAACTGTAATTATTAGGGATTTTTTTTATTCCAATTTAATAGAGCTGTTTTCGACTTTAATTTATTCTAAAATGTAATTTATTAATTTAAAAAAAAGCAGAGTTATTAGCCACTGCTCCTGTTTTCAGTGTCACGTGATCCTTTAAAAAAAATATTTGGTGCTCAAGAGAGATTTCTTATCAACAGTTATACTGCTTATTTATTAATATTTAGATATTTTTTTTCCCAGGATTGGGAAAAGAACAGCATTAGTCTTTCGCAACATTATAAATGCCCTTATTGTCACCTTTGATAATTTTATCCATTCATTAATTAATAAATTAATTAATTATGAAGGCTATTGAGAGGTCAGTTGACTAAAGGACAGAGTTTGTTTTCAACTTTTTTATTATTATTTACAAAATATAATAACAGGGACAATAAATCAATATAACAGGAGCAGTAATACATAAATTGCTTAGGGGGAAAAAAAGCCAAGGCAGTGTTTGTCTCCCTTTCATATCTTCTGAACCTTGTGTAAACTACAGACAAACTCAAAGCCGACTAAACATTTAGAAAACACACTGAAGCATACAGGCATATGAATGATGGTGATACATGATGCTTTCAATTCAGAGCTAACAGACGTCCAGTCACAAATGAGGTACTACACTAGATTTGACATTGCCAGTTTCTGTGAGTAGCAAAGGATTGTGGGTAGTACTGTGGGCTGACAGGTGGTGGCTTCACGCAATTACAACAGATGCACAAACTGGCTGCAAAACCTGAGAAACTTAATGCAGTGAATCTGCCACTTACATCAGGATTACATTTGTGGAGCGTTTATTCATAAACCATTCAAAAACCCTCTTCAACACTTAGTACTGAAGTACTGACGGACCAGACCGAGAGGGAAACGATCGGAGCCCCTGAGGAACTAGTTTTTTTTTTTTTTTTTGTATTGCACAAAGAGAACCTACGACGGGAAGCTAGACAAACAAAAGGACGAAGCGACTGCATTAGTAGTTTACTTGATGATATCATCTTTGCAAGTAAAACATTTGATGCTTTAAAGAAATAGTTCACCCCAAAAATTTGAATCGGCTGATAATATACACACTATCAATCTCAAAGTTTGCGCTGCCGTACGATCAAATTTGGAGATATTTAACATTGCTTTACTTGCTCCCCAATGGGTGCACTACAGTGAATGGGTGCCGTCGGAATGAGAGTCTAAAGAGCTGAAAAAACATCATAATTATCCACAACACAGCTCCAGTCCATCTCAAAATGTCTCCAGACGCAAAAAGCTGTGTGTTTGTAAGAAACCAATCCATCATTAACATGTTTAGAACTTCAAACCACGACTGAAAATGATTCCTTCATCCAAATATTGCTTTCTATAGTGTAGAAGGCACCTGAATCAGGAGTGAAATATGTACAGATCTTGCACCAAGTCCTTTCAGCCCCCCTCAAAAAAAAAAAAAAACTATTGAAATTTTGATGGGAGAGAACTTTTTACTGGAGGAAGCATTATTATGGATTACGTACTGGTGTTTTGTCTAGACAATTTAAAATTAAAATGCTTTAATTATTAATTTCTTACAAACACCAAGAGATTTTCCCATTTACTGATGTACTTCAGTGGTGTGGATTGGTAAGGTTGTTTTTATCAGCTTTCATTCTGACGGCACCCATTCACTATAGAGGAGAGCAAATGATGAAATGCTAAAAATCTGATCCTATCTTCACCTTAGATGGCATAAGGCTTAGTACATTTTGGCATATTTTCACTTTTGGGAAAACTATTTTTAATCTTTTAACCAAAAGAAATAAGTGATTTAAAAAAAAAAAAAAAAAAGGTTTTGAACGTTTATAAGAAATACATGCAATGAAAGGAGCTGTATGAATTAAGTTACTGAAAATGAAAAAGATGTATGCCCTCTCAAATTCCCCAAAAAAGCTTAAATTAGGCAGTTAAAACCACTTTCATTGCATGTAGTAGTCTTATAAAGACACCCAGCTTCCTAAAACACCCAATACTACTTTAATAGTTTAAAAAAACAACAGATTAAATATTATGAACAGACTCTTGATTAAAAGGATTGTTGACCAAAAATGTTACTTCTATCACCTTTTACTCATGCTCATGTCGTTCCAAACCTGTATGCACTACTTTCTTCAGTATTTAGATCAATGGGGATTTTTTTTCCAAGAGCTGAAGGTATAAAGCTGCTTCCTTTATGCATTTATTTTTTGGAGCTTGCAAGTTTTGGACCCTGTTAGATATCACTGTATAAACAAAATCAGCCTCAAAATATCTTTTGCGTTCCTCAGAAGAAATTTGAGCATGTTGGGAAGTGTCAGTTAATGATGGCAAAACGTTCATTTTTGGTTGAACTATCCCAGTAATTCAGACTCTTCTTACATAGCCTGAAAAGCAACACCTGACTGCAGTTTCCAGGTGAACGAGAGTCGTCATGTTTGCTTAGATCTGGAATGTTTTCCTCCGCTGTATGGGTGAGTCGTTGCGTTGGATGGGTGCGGAGCTGATGGACGAAGGTGTGCATAAGAGGCTACCGATTATCCCAAAGTCTGGGATGGGTTTGACAGGTGAGGAAGGTGAAGAGAAGTCAATTTGAAGCCTGCTTGAGGCAACATTCACTGAGCAAGCAGGTGCAGGATCTTCAGGAAAAGACCCCAGTTGTAGCTGGTAAAAACCTGCTCCAAGGAGCCCTGAGTCTGTCTGAGAAGAAGGGACGGAGTGGCTACAAGGGACAGAGAAGAAGTAAAGCTGGGTGGACGGGGAAGCCACATATGACGTCTGGAGTGCTGGAGGGAGAAGCGAAAATTGGCTGAATGACTGCTGCCCTTGTGAGACAGAGCAAGATCCTGCACATAGTTCCATCTCTCCATTGTTTTGCCCAGAACCTAGAAGAACGAACAGGCAAAGAAAATCCGGTTGAATATTTGAGGGAAAGCAGAAAACAGAAAAATGTTTGTTTGGCAAGAACTTTTTTCAAGAAGCTCCACTCCACTTATTGTAGTATTGGGTCATAACTGTTATGCAGTAACAAATATGCTTAGGTTAAATTCAGACATTATAACTTAATTATTTTCACAACGAAAAATAAATGTAACCTGTATATATAAAGTACTGTGCAAAAGTCTTGGGCCACTAGTATTTTCAGCTACAAAAAATGGTTTTAAGTGGGTTATTTCTATCTTTTGCGGTTGGGAATATCAGTTTTCATTTCCAAACATTATTTTTGTCATTTATTGTAATAATGCAGTGAGATTATTGTCTGACAACAGCCAGAGATCTGATCATCATCCAGTCTGTCTGGAGTCACATGAAGTAACAGAACAAACTGAGACAGACTCAATCCAGAAGAACTGTGGAGAACAACGTCTCCAAGATGAAGAAAAAAACCTACCTGGAAAACTCCACTGGGCAAGTGTACCTCGCAACAGAAGCTGTTTTACCAAAAGCTGTTATACCAAATATTTCTTTGATTTACTTAATAGAAGTTAATTGATAAATGAAACCTATTTTCCAGGTAGGTTTTTTTCTTCATCTTAAAGACCTTGGCACAGTTCTTCTGGATTGAGTCTGTCTCAGTTTGTTCTGTTACATGAATGTTGTTTATTGATATAAAGCTAGGGTAAGTTATAAATAGTATAGATGGGAAAACTAAAAATAAAATGAAAATAAAAAAAAAATGAAAATATAAAAACTACATTTTATACAACGTTATAACAGTAAATAATACTAAAATAACACTATTCTACAGAAATGGCAAAAGGTAGGTGTTTTTTTTATCCATATTGTGAAATTCTGATATACACATTTCTGCAACAGGGTGGAATTTATTTAAGGCAAGTAACAGGATGGAACACGATATTGAGGACACAGGAAAACAAAAATGTGTGTAGATCATCGCGGTTATACTGTAGGAGGAAATGACAATTTCTTGAAATTCCTTTCAGGAATACAAATTAATAAACTGCAAATTTGTATATTAGACGTTAGTACATTGCTGAAGAACAGCAAAAATGGCAACATTAACAAGCCAAAGCAGTAGAATCACTGTAAATGATGATGGGCATGAAAATGTATGCATAACAGGCATGATCCATTTCCTGGCACACCTATATTTCTGTTTTTACCTGTTTGCTTGTCAGTTTTAGGCTGTCATTGAGCAGGAAGCTCAGGGCTTTAATAAGAAGCGCGGTGTGCGTTTCCGACGTGGACGACCATGAAACTGAGCTGCGCAATTCAGGCTGTCCTCTGGATCGTACGACCAAATGAAAAGGCGACAAAACATAAAAGAACACAAACACAATGGGGAAAATGTGGCAGATGAAAAACAACAATGAAACAAATCATAACGCAACAATAATTGACCATCCATCCCAAAAATCAAGACAAAAAAGGCTTTTATTTTGAACACAAACAAACATAAATGAAGCGGGTACCAATGAATGGATTTAATGAACTGAATATGCATGTGGAAGGGTAAGTATCAAATTGTAATATCAACGAACTAGTAAAGAGCACCTTGTTTATCCAGCTCCATGACTGCAGGTGGTGATGGAGGTTGGAGTTGAATAGAAGACCTACTTGGCAAACCTTGAGTGGCACCTTCCACATCACCAGTATCTCCATCTGGCTCAGCATCCTCTCTAAGAGAAATATTTAAGATCATTATTTAAAAAATCATTTTCAGTGGGATATTTCATTTTGTTTATGCCAAGAAATAAAAGCCTCCAATTTGTAAAACTTCAACTTCAAAAGAAGTTCAACCAGGGCATTCAAGACATAAAAGCATTTGTTTCTTCATCAGAATCAGAATCAGAATGGGCTTTATTGCCAGGTATGTTTACACATACAAGGAATTTGTTTTTGTGCCAAAGCT
>JAUYWG010000060.1:7697273-7754792 GCA_034779775.1 Enteromius afrohamiltoni | reverse complement strand
GCCCCCCGAAGGAATGTGGACTGAGTGTGTGAGCTGATGTTAAGAGCAAAAGTTCAGCGCTTTAATAAATATCATATTCTTCATATTAAGCAAGTTCTCAGATCTAATCTCAGTAACATCAAGCGGCAACTCGGACGCAACAATATTCAAATATGCCTATATCTAGTGGCCTTCTCTCAATACGGGTCATTTACAAGTGCAATATACTAAATATTATATTTTGACTTTAATCTTGTAATATTACGTCTTTATTCTCGTAGTTTTGACTATAATCTCGTAGTTTCCGATTTTTTTTGGTGGCACTAAATACTCTAGTAAACAGACGTTTTAAAAACATTGCAAAATATTATTAATTAAATTTTATAGACAACCATTAAAACATGTGGGGTCAATATAATTTTTTGATGTTTTGGAAAGAAGTATCTTATGCTCACCCAGGCTGTTTCTTTGACTAAAAAAAACAATAATATAGCAAAATATCTCAAATAAAGTATTATAATAGAAGATTAACAGAAGTTTAATTTATTACAGTCATGAGAAAGCAGCATTTACTCCAGTGTTCAGTATCATGTGATCTGTCATATGCTCGATGCCTGGTAATTTATTGAAGTACTACACATTGACCAAATTGACACATCCTTGCTGAATGCAAAAAACCCTGAAGATCATGTTTTCCATTAAATTCTTAAGAAAGTATTGGGTAAGATAACCTGACATATTGATGTATTCTGCACACGTGGGGCCTACTGATACTTTTAACTATGTTGTCCCACTGGGCTCTATTCTTGGACCATTGTAATTTCCAAAATACATAGCCCTAAAGCCCCATAAATTATTTATTAAAAGATGAAACTTCAAAAAACATCACACCCAATAATTAGTCATAGAAATGTATTAAATAAATAAAAAAAAACAAGTGATTAATAATGTAATTTAGACATAGTAAACTATAACATTAATCTTTTTTTTTTTACCTTGCAACCATCACTGGAGGGGATAGAGGTGCTTTCTGAGTCATCTTCGGAGCAGCTGACTGAAGTGTCTTTGTCATCACCTGGTAAAGAACCGTTTGGGAGTTAACCCAAACATTTTTGAAAACAGAAGTAATTTCATAGAAAATTAACACACACTTAATATCTTATGTTGCTACTAAAATATGTAACTGACAACTATGATTAAGTCCCAAGCGTATGTGCAGTGTGAACAAATAGGAGTTTTCAGTACAGTACAAAAAGTGGCAATATTGTACCTCTTAGGTGACATTGTAAGAGGTCAGATGAATGGGACGTGACGGAGAGTGTGAGGTCATCAGCAGAGGAACGGCTGTCCACGTCCTCCGCTCCTGAGAGTAGAGCTTTACCTATCTGAACCTATAAAAAAAAATGATTTAATTTCCAGCTACAAGGCAGAATTTTCACTTTCTAAGTTTGTTAAAGAAGTTAAAAGGACCATTTTAAGATGCTACTGGATAAGTTATGGTTACATTTATGATCTTTATAAAGTCTTTATAAATATTAATCATGCTAACTGGGAATTTCAACTTGGTCACCCAAGTTGAAAAACTAAAAGCTGCTTTGTTTAAAAGTGAACTATGTGCAAGCTGAACTTAATATATAGTGAAACAATAAATTGGTCTTTTTTCGTGCTCTTTTGCTTTTAACGGTTAGCAAACGTTTAGAGTGAAATTACAATTTAATAAGTAGATTTATGAGATTTCAAATAAGAAATAAACTCACAATTATAGTTTGAGCCAAAAAGCCATGGTTATGAGAAAGTGGTTTTCGCCATCAAAATTGTAAAATCTTTATCCACCATATTTTGCAGCACAGAAGCTAATGAGACTTCTGATTCATTAACCGCTAAATGACAGGAAGAACAATAATGTTCAGTAAACGGCAAACCTATTTGTGCTACAAAGCGGTGTTAATATAATAAAATAATATGAAAATACAAAGACCAGTTTGCAGAACCTAGCCGAATGACGGACTGTTTTATATAACTAAGTGAATGACACGGGAGGCCTCGCACACTGAAGTTAGGAACAGTTGTTACATAATAAATAAGACAGATGGTTACTTTTAACAGATACTTTTCTGTGATAGTGACCTTGTCCAGTGTGATTTCAGGCAGACTGGCTGCCAGCTCATTTGGCTCCTGTTGTTGTTGCAGGACAGGATCATGCATGTTGTACCCATAAAGTGCCAGTAGTTGCTCAAGGGGCATTTCACCACCCTGCGGAAAGGTGATCGAGACAATCATTTTTCCCACCTCGTATTCATCAGCATTAACACGCATCTAAACAAATCTATCAATGCACAGCAACTGTTCCACTCACTGCATGGGACTTGGTTGCCATCTTTATCGCCTGCCTCCGCAGGGCCACCAGGCTCCCGTCCTGCTCCTCTAGGAACGTGGTTGCCCGGGGAAGGGCCTCCAGTGGCCCCGCATACCCCTGGTGGAAAATGTCTACACGACTGAGTCGTTGGTCCTTGGAACCCATTTGCACAGCTACAGCACAGTGAGAAAAGACAATTCCCAAGTGATTTAAAACAATAATTGATGACAATTAATGAAGACCAAAAAGTTATATATCCATGGTAAATGGTCCATATGTTAGAGAAGAGAAAAGACTTAAAAGCCACTAGTTGCAGCATCTCAAATCTACTGGTAAATATAAATTATGGCAAGCCTAATATGATATCCAATAACATTTACAATTACAGAGTAAACCTTACAACAGGTCATGAAATGAAGCATTAATTTCCACCAGAATGGCAAAATTAAGTTTAACATGAATTTTTAAGCAATATTTCATAAGATGAACATGAATTACGTTCAAGACAATGTTGAAGAGCTTATTAAAACATTTCTAAAAGCTACTAATCTTTCAAAATATAAGCCCTTAAAAAAATGTACCATGGTAAACGTTTTACAATAAGATAGTTGTGACGATGGAACAAAATGACCATATAACCACTATAGATAACGTCTACATATCTTTTCCCCCTAGAAAAAATGTCTTTATACCACTAAACCGAATTGAATTCTGTATGTTTACTATATAATACACTTTTCTGACATAGTTTAAAGCTCATAGTAAAGATTTCCAAGCACCACAAACATATTTAAAGCCCCTTTTCTTAAGTTTATCCTCTTCGTAAGCGCTAAACGCGTTAGTACGTGACCAAACAGAGCGTTCCCGAAGTTAGTCGCTCAGGCGCTTTCCTGTAAGTCAGTGCTGAACATTTGCGCCGTGACTCTGAACCGGTGCGAGAAGGAAACACTTTTAGGGAAGTCGATGAGGCAGTGACAGTGTCAGAAGTTTTGAAACTTTAGACCTGCCATCCGTGCGCACCTGGGACACGCTTCAGCACCAGCGCTCTCGCCGCTCTCCCGTTGTTTTGAACGGCGCTCGATCTGGCGAATTAAACGCTCGTGAACGCGACACACATAGAGACAGATAGAGCGGCGGAACGCTGAGGATTGCTCGCATTTTAACTTCCTCCTTATTAATGACCGTCTATCTTTGCCGTTTTCTGGGTCGGTCGATCAAACGGGCCGGGTCTTACGCTGTCCGTTAATGCGCGGCTTGTTGTTAAAGTGTACCGGAGCGGCTGAAACATTTAATCGTTGTGTTGTTCTTCCCCCGAGCCCCGCAGCTCACTTACCTCCGCCATTCCGATTCTGCGCAAGCGGTGGAATGCCCGGATGTTGTGTAGAACTCCTATTGAATTTACATTCTGACTAACTAACTCTCATGATATCCACCAAATCATCTCAAATTAATAATCCAACATCTCATATGTCCGTGTATGTCTGTGGAATCGATTCCCCCGGTGTTATTTGAAAGCAAAATATAGGCTACTTTTTAGTTTTAGGGGTGTAGAATAGAGTTTAAAGTTATAAAGTGTGAATGAATTTGCAGATGTTTTGACTTCACGTAAACATCTAGTCTAAAGTCGTATAAAATAGAAGTTTAGCTCCAGTTTGCACCTTTTGAAGATGTCTCAAAGATCCATTAAAAATGTTTCAGGTTCATCTTTCATGAGTCATATAACCTATTTAAAGCGTTAAGGCAGCCCTGCCTCTTTTGATGATCATATGTAGGCTAAATATACAACACTGTTCAAAGTGTTAGTGTAAGGTTTATTATGTTTTTGAAATATCTCATCAAGGCCAATTTATTTGATTAAAGATGCAAAATTATTGTATTATTACAATTTAAATGAACTATTTTAATTTGAAAGAAGGGTTTGATTGATTGATTGATTTTTTCTTTCTTTAAATATTATTATTTAGATTAAATAGGAAGCGCAGTTTGTTTTAATGGGTGAAATACACATTTTCTTTAAGGAATTAGGATGGGATTCAATTATTTAAAATGTAAAATCATTTATTTTTACTTAAAATTACAATAATGCAGTAAGGGTGTAATTCTATGTTTAAGATTAGTGGTGGACAGAAAGAGAGTTTAAGAAATGACACAGGTCACAGCGTTGGTAAAGAGTCCATGTGATATCTAAGTAACTCGAATACAATTCTCTATTCAGTTTAGCATAACATGGATTTATTTGATTCAAAGTCTTGGTGAACAAAACCAAGAACCCCCTTTAAACAAGCTCTTCAAATATCAGTCTATTGTAAAGATGTTGATTATTATACAAGGCTTGAATTACAAAAAAGAGGAACTTGCACGTGCTCACAGACTGCGTTGTTGTGGCATTGGACGGCACAGACTCCATGTGATCTGCTGTACTAATCACACATGGAGATTCAATGGAGAGAATGAAGGGGGAGTGACGAGTGTGTTACTCACAGATAAACTCATCATGTGTATCAGTGTGTGTTTATCAGTTCGTCATTTAGCCCTGATATTCTATGCTTCCTTGCCCAAAGCCCAATCCTATAGTGACTAAAAGAAACCATACTACTGGTTTCAGATCAGAAACGAACAGAGTCTGCAAACACCTGCATCAGTTTCTCAGAGGATGTGGTCTGACTGAGAAGAGCTGACAAGTAATTTACTGTGGAACAATTCAACATGTAAAGAAAACCGTAAAAAAAATTTTTTATAATAATAACATTTCAGCATCTGTTTCACAGTGTAATATCTCTCTCTTTTTCTTTTTCTTAGAAATTATTGATCAAAATTAAATTTTTATTTACACTAGGTCCTAAAATAGATACTTTTTCTCCACTAGGATCATTTTAATGGAGATCAGATTTCATCATATATTTCACTTCTGTTGACTCGTGCATGTCATTTGATCCAGAAAGCTTTTATTAATGATAATGTAATGCTTTTAATATAATGCAATCAGTAATTAATCACAGTTGTTGCGTTTAAAATGAGAAAAGCATTTGCGCTGCCACCTTGGATCAACCAATGGTGTGCGCCGGGGGCGGAGTTATCTGTTTTCTCAACCAATAGCGGTTAGGGGGAGTGTTCTCTGAAAACTGTTTGAGAACAGTCATTTGTGTGCTCTAAACAGCTATTATACGGTATAGATAAGGATAGAAAGTCATATTTCTAAAGCATAAAATCAGAAGAAATAAAGATCAATCAAATCTCGATTCTGACTTTTTTTCAAATTAATATCGCACACTTCTGAAAAAAAAGAAAAACGTGAACTAACAGTTCTGAGAAGATAAACGACATAAAAACAATATCGCAAGAAAAAAAAAAGTTTTTTTACTCCGTGGCTGAGACGTAACACAAAAAAGTTGATCTAGAATGTGGTCAGAAAATGTAGGCTTTGTCTCACAATTTTCAGTTTATGTCTCACAGAACTGTCAGAATATCCCATGTTGGACGGTGGTGCCCAGAAATATATAACATATGAACCAATTATCAGAAACCACCAGGGGGCAATGTCTGTGGGCTCCTAAAACGAGAATAACCTCTTCCCATCCTTATCTTTTGATTTCTTAAACCTTCAAAACAATGTACTGATTGAACCTATATGGTGAGCAAGTTAATGCAAGCACAAGACTTTCGCATGTTCTTCACATGAGTTCTCCAGTTATCACTTCTCTTTATCTGTAACCTGTACCAGTCGTTCGCTATTTCTATCAGCTGTTAAAATGAAAGCAAACATTTTGCAAATAACTCAGTGTCATTGTACGTCACGTTCTAGACAATCAGAAATCAGTTTTTGCATGATTCAAATACTGGCTGGCTGGTTTAGTAATCACCTGAAACTGTTTTGATTCATCAAATTAAAGTTCCTCGCTTGTAATGTCAACATTGCCAGAGTCAACGATATCTCACTTTATTAATGTGTTCTTTTCTGTGAATGTCACAAGCTTAAGTGCCAAAATAAGAACACGGAACCCATGATTATTAGGATAAAATATAAACTTGGTCACTAACACAGTGAGGAGTGAAACAATACTTTTGTTTAAGTCAGAGCTTTTCTTCAGACGGCCAATTGCAACAGTTTTTGAACTCTGATACTTTTCGAATCCATGGGGATGTAAAGAAATATTACAATTGTATATTGTTCCTCTGACTACCAGCAAAAAAAAAAGCTTTGTGAATTGTTGTTTT
Organism: Enteromius afrohamiltoni; assembly: GCA_034779775.1. Classification (NCBI taxonomy): domain Eukaryota; kingdom Metazoa; phylum Chordata; class Actinopteri; order Cypriniformes; family Cyprinidae; genus Enteromius; species Enteromius afrohamiltoni. The sequence continues at coordinate 7,748,242 of JAUYWG010000060.1, read as the reverse complement.
CGTTACATAGATTTTATGTCCTAACATTGTTTAGAGCATTAAAAAAACGAGAAAAATGATATTTTATTTATATTTTATTCTATGTCCTCTGACGGGACACTAGGGCTTTTCTAAAAACAGAATGAACAGACATCAAAAAAGCAAAAACAACATGATGAAATTTTAAAGACCTAGGACCATATTCATCCCACATCAATAATCTGAGCACATGACATCTTCCATATGAGGTATTTTGATTAATATATTTTACTAGTGGTTTCAGGATGTTGGAAAGCCTGTTCTTCTGGTGAACCAAATAAAAAAAAACATGATTTAATTTCCCCTGAAACGTTTAAAATAGAAGTGCAGATAGTTTAAATGAATGAGTCAGGCCTATATAAACACTAATACCATTTCCCTCCATTTGCCAGGGTTTCGTATCACAGTACAGACATTGAAATACAGATAAATTGAAAACAGCTCATTTTAGAATGTTTGCACACTTTATCACCGATAGCAGGCTATAATAATATATTTTCTCTGTGTGTATTATTTGAAATGCGCATATTTCAACTTTATCAAAATTCATATTTGATTAACCTTTTTGTTTTTTTTAAAGCAAACGCATTTATAAGCCAGTCAGTGTTTGACACTAACCACAAGGGGGCAACATATAAGGACTTTCCGTGAGCATCTGATAAATTGGCAAGAAGTCATACCAGTCTTCTAACAAAGTGTATTTTACATAATTCATCATTCATCTCACGTACAGTCTCATGTTAGCGGTCAGGTCAGGATTTTGTCATTACGGATGAAATAAGGAAACACTATTTTTGTGGTGTGGTTTGTGGATGTCACAACTTCAAGTCTATAACATGATCCTTGCATTGTGCCTGATTGTTACGGATTTCCCATGTGACTGGGTTATTTTAGTTTATTCATCGTTTTACTTTTTTTTTTTTTTTTTTTTTAGTTATAGGCTAATAATTAATGGAAATATATCTATTTTTAAATATAAATATATCTATACATATTCTATATTTGTTAGGAAAGAAAAAGGATGTCGGTTAATCAGATCTTTATTTAGTGTACAAAAGCAGTGAGTGTTTCCAACATGTATCATTCTCTTTCTCTCTCACGTTATAAACAGGATGTTTATGCCAGAGCTGAGAGAGAGTGGCTCTCTGTGAATGATGCCAGCGTGAAGGCTGTAGACAAGCAGAGCACTGATAGTCAGATAGCCCTCAGTGAGTTCCCAGAGTGAACCGCATCCTTCAGTCTAGATTAACTGGGATTTAAACCTCTATTCTGTTTAGTTTAGACTGCCGCAGGGCTGCAGCTCTTCCTGTAGCGGTAGCCATCGTGTTTTAGGATCGGATCCCGATTGCCTGTGCTTATTTCACTGAGCCTGGGTTTCTTTTCAGAATGACAACAAACCGTCTGAGCTCTAACAAAAACAGGATTATCTGAGAGTAAACGTCTAAAGTTATGTACTCATATATACAGGCATGCATGATAACTCATGCAATTGTAGTAATCACCTGACGGGTGATTAAACGGGCAATAAATTACTATATATATATAATATATATATATACAGAGTTTAGAATAGTTTGGGGTGTACCAATTAGAAACCACCTTGCTACATAATATGCTAACAACCCCTAACTAGCCACCCCTAGCATCAATTTAACCAGCAAATGTTATATGTCTCCTGTTGTGATGATTTGATGCTAAAATATAACAGTGATAATAAAACGCCTTCTAAATGGTAAATTATCATTAGCCTACATTTATTGCCGTTTTAAATACTTTCTGTCAGTTCATTGTAGACTAGCTGGAGGCAGTTTGAAAGCCAGAGGTGGTGAGCGTTTCCTGTAAGCAGCAATTAAAGTTGACAACTTTACCGAAAGCGGCCTCTCTGTTTACCTTGACAAATATCCCTCTTTCTTCACACATTCTTGCTCTATTTTCAGTAGAGTTAATTTAAATAGTCTTGCCTTCGGTGTATCACAGAATTTAAATGAAAAAAATAAATAAGTGAGATTAGAGGCTAAACATAAGCAGGTATGTCGACAGGATTAGCTTCCTGCTAATTCAACCTTTTTATGTGACACACTGAAGAGATTCAGTGTTGCAGGACTTTAAGTGTTATTTTTCCAAACGTACACAGCAAGTTGAGTGTAATTTGGGCCGTGAGTGGTGTCATTAAATCGGCCAGACAAACAGCGCATTCACGATCTGGCTCAGGTACACACAAGTGCCTCAGATATCCAACACAATTCCTCTCTTGTGTAGGAGCTCAAACGGTTAGCGCTAGGTCGCTATACAACATCGTTGACTTACTCGAAGTGTTGTGGAGTCATTCAACGGCCGTTTCCAAAGGTCTATGGAAAAGCAACATCTTGAAAAGCGTTTGTGGACAGATATTACATGTCAAGCTAAATATCCAGTGCTTGCCAATGTAAATAACTGCAGACACCAACTAGCATTTAAACATATGTTTTTGCATAAGCATGCCTTATAGCTAAATATACTTCGCTACTCAAGACATTGATAAGTCATCTGAGGACAAAATGTAAGCCATCAAGTATTGGTGTTATTCAGAATGAAGTAAAAAAAGAAAGAAAAACGGCTTTGCCTTTCACACTAGTTGTGACAGTCGGCCTCCTAAGAGGGTTCTGTTTTAATCTTTTGGTTCCAGTCCATAGAAAACAATTCTTTAGAGCTGATGTGGAATAGATGCCGTGAGAATCAACAACCCTTTTGCGAGGCCATGATTTGATATGAGGCACTTTATTACTGATAAAACTCCTTCCCAGGAGGCACCTCAGCATGAACCATTTATGGGCGTGCTGACCTACAGCTAAAAATACTTTGGAAAACTGCTGTTGAACCACACAGACCCCTTTCTAGGATTTAATAGAGACGGAGGGGGATATGACTAAATTGCAGAACAATATAATATATAGAATGATAAGTATAACTGTATATATGTATCCACACCAATAGATGATAATGATCTCTTGATTATAAGCACACTGGATAGTTAATGTCTTCCACTTTAATGCTCAAAGTCTTAAAAGTCGGGTGGTTTCTGATTGTCAATATTTTTAACGTTTATCAACTGGAAATAATTGTTATCATTCTTTGTTGTTATCGTTATATTTGTGATATGAGCTTTTGCTGGTTTAAGATGGTCCTTTGCTGGTTTATGCTGAACCGTTGCTGGTATATACTGGTCCTTTGCTGGTTTATGCTGGTCACGTACTGGGAAAGGACCGGCATAAACCAGCAAAGGAGCATCTTAAACCAGCATCCCAGCATCAAAACATACCTAACCAGCACATGCATTTTTTCAGCAGGGAAGTTAATCTTTAAAAGTTTGTATGGCATTTGAAATTAAACTGAAACTGATTTGGAGTGATTTATATTTAGATTTGTTAAACTCATTTCAGCCTGTTCAGCCTGAACAAGACATGATGAGGTGACAGAATGCTAATACTTTTTAACCCAGTAATTTGAGAGGGGACACCAAAAATCTTGCTTCTCATAACAATACGTAAAACATCACATATGTTCTCTTTACAAATAAGCAATACCAGTTACTTTATTTTCCCATTTATTTACTGATAGCCCTCCTGTCCTTGTAACCTTGAGAGAAATTGTGTTGTGTGAAAGAGCATTTGCAGTTTTCACTTTTAACATAAGGTAAAATTGTGACACCGAAAGGCTTCTGACAGTATGCTTTATCCCGTTAAATCTCCTGTAAAATGTTTTAAGCAATGTTTCACACATTAAAATAGCATGAGAAGTCTAAGTTATGAAACAATATTCCAGAGCAGGGCTAACACTGCTAAAGTTAGCATTCAAACGGGAAAAAACTGCGAACTGCTCGCAATATACGTATGAGGCATGCTAATACAACAGTATAACCCAGAATTATATTTAAATACCTTGTGTTAACCATTTTAAATTGCATATTTGGTAAACAAATAATTTACTGATTACATCAAATCTGATTTAGCTAATGGCTAACAAAAACACTGTCAGTTTTCACTTCAAATAGACACTGCTTTTCATCTGGTCTGTGAGTTGGGAGGAGGCCGAGGAGAAGATGAGCTCATTAGAGAGATAATTCCACATCAATTCATTCCTCTTCTCCGTCTTATTTCTTCCCTACGCCCAGCTACACTCTAAGTTTATTTTCACACTAAATTCTTGTAAGGGACCCTCCCAGCACCACATGACCTTCCAGCATCTTCAACCTCCACATCTTCTCCTCACCGCAGGTTGCTCTAATCACCCATTCAAGCGTGCTGTAGCCTTAGCGCAACGTGCGCCTGCAGACCCCCCACAAAAGCTAGTTCTGTTAGAGCCCAGTTTTAAACAACACGGTCAGTCTCAAAGGTGTATAAACACCAGTGGTGAAGGTGCTGACGCGGGGCGGTAGGGAGAAAATGTGCCAGACAGATGCGCTCTAAAGATCTCAGACCGGATCCAAAATGAGTTTTCTAAGTCTGTTGTCCTGGTCGTGTGTAGGCTGATTCCAGCCCAGCGGAAATGGCGCCTAGCCAGACTCTGTTATCTCAGTGTGGCCTGAAATTTTACAGATCATAAACTAAGAGGAATTTCACTGTAAAATGCAATTGTTTATATCTGTGATCAACTTCACATTGACCAGATTTTAAGTTTATCCAAAGTATAACACTCAAGTACCTGTTTATCTAAACCAGACCAGAAGTTTGCGTTATCATTCTTCATTATCATTAATATTATTAGTCACTTTCAAACTCTCACACATTCAATGTCATTTATGCAAATGTATGAAATGTGCTCACATTATTTACTCTTCTATTCTGAAAAAAGAACTGAAAACTAAATTTCTACATTTTATGTATGTTAAGGAAGCCTGTCTCCACCACAGAAAAAACCCCCTAAATTAAATGGTACTCACAAACCATATTTCGTGCAATTGTGATTTGGTTTCTCAAAATTTGACTTTTTCATAAACTTGAGCTTATAAATCTGAATAACTCAAAAGGTGCAGCGCTATTAGCGAAACTAAAATTTTACAGACAGTGAGGAATTATCGCTCACACAGTCACTTTCAAACCAAGCACCTTTTCGTCAACGCGAAAATCCATCTGGGGAATTTTTCGTATTGAGATTCGTATTGACATGACTAGATTTGACCTGCAAAAATTCGCCAAACTATGGTAACTGTGACAGAACCTCAAAGTGGGAACAAGCTTCCATAGATATGACTGTAACTTTAGTTTTGGACTTGAAACTAACATTTAGTAGCATAAATGCAGAATAGACCCCTTTGCGAAACCAGTCCATCTTAGTCACAGTTGTTACATCTGACAAGCCGTCGCAGAGTAAACAGGAAACTGACAACATGCATTCAAGCGGCATCTGAAACGATCATCTCTTGCTCTTTAATAGTTATAGCATGAAATAAACAGGAATGAAAATCAGATGGTGTTTTATTTCAACTGCTTGAAAATATCAATAGACACTACTTTTCTAGTTCAAGTCCACCAACGTTAGTCTACTCTCCAGTCTGGTTTGTTTATTAGTCAAAATGGCAGATCCTGTGTTAAGAATTCAGAACATTGCGGTTACTGAAGCTTTTGTTGTATTCATCATGTGATCTGAACACGGTGGCCCCCATGAGCCACAACTTCCCAACATTTAGTTCTGAAACATTTACACACATTAAGAGCAGTTCTAATGGTGATCACAGTCTGACTTTAATAAATGTACAGTAGTATATCAAGATTAGAAAATCTGTTATAATTATGGTATCATCACTATTAGAAAATTGTATGTCCTTTTTTATGAAGTTAAAAAGCACTGAACTGCAGTAACAAGTGAAAGAGAACCTTTATTTTGGTAATAAGGATTTACTATGTGGCGTTGTTCTCTTGTGACGTTATTGGGGGTAATACGGTGTGAAATGTTGTTTTTAGCACTTTAGTTACTGAGGCACAGTCATGGAGCCATGGAGCTTTGGGAAGGTTGGTTCAATAGTTAGTTAGTCTTGATCTTCATTGGATGTGGTGAGAAGGTCAACAGGGCACGTGCTACCTCTGCAGATCTCTATCTCCTCTCTTTATTTCGAGTCTGACTGGTAGAAGACCATGGTCAGTCCCTCTATTCATCCTTTAAACAACAGTAACACTGAATCTATCTGGTGCAGAAATATTAATGAGAGGATATGTTAGAAATAAATATCTAAAACATTTGAAAAATGTTGTTGTTCATTAAAAACAACAACTTTGTTGCGTCTTTTGGCACTCTCACACAATTAAATAACTTGACTTTTAAAAATAAATAAATAAACCTATGCAAATAAAATGACAAATATTATATGTCCTGTAGCTCAACTGGTATAGGCCAATGATATAGCAAATATTCATATATCTCTCATTATACTAGAATTTGAATTTTACTTATTCATTAAATGCATGGTCCTATGCAAGCTTTAAATTTGCACATTATCAAATGAAAGAGGGAGTTGACTAACAACATATCTTGGAATGTCTCCTTCCCTTAAAACATTGTCAAGAACTCCCAGACTATTAAGAATGTGGTGCTGGGTTAAGGACTGGATGGTGACTGGACCTTCTTCAGTAAGATGTTCTCAGGCTGTTTGAAGACATACTGGTCCAGAAGGCATTGAGAGTTGATTCTGACACAGAATAACACATATTCAGATTCACTCCAGCCTTGCATGACACTCTTATGGGAGTCTTAGTTTGACCTCGCACAACATCGCTAAACATAGAATAATTTTTGTTTGGACATATGCATACTTTTTGAATTCCTGAGAAGTTTTGGTCCAGTCCGTGAGGACAGAGACAGTTTGATATGATAGATGACCTCTTTCTACACTTGACATCTAACATGAAATGGACACATCAACAAGGCACCCAGGCCCCCAGGCCCCCATCCCCACCCTCAAACATTTGGATTAGGAAAGCGTTCCCAGTCTGTCCTGAAAGAACCAAGTGGATTCAAAGTGCTAGGCTTGTTTACACGATGGCCATCCAAGTTTTTCACAATTAATTTTCAACAGCAAAAGGCAGAAATGTATTTAGTGCTTAAAAGAGTGAGCTTAAGCCAAATAAATTCACGTTGTGAAACAGTTCCCCTAATATAAATTATATATATGTGATCATTTGTCATGTGATTCATTTAGCATTCTGCAAATCTAATTCCACAAACGCTAACTAATGAATCTTTTGGATTCAATCCTAGGATTTTAGCAAAAGGCAATTAGCAGTGCTGAAATATTTTAACTTAATAGTTGAGTATCTCAATTATTAAAGGTTTTTGTAAAAATTTCATTAAAAATTGTACAATTTACAATTTCATTTTGGAAGTTGTGTATCCATTTTAATCGTATCTCTTTGGCAATCCACAAATAGATTGTGATTGATCAAAAATCATTTTAAAAGAAAAGCAGTTCAACTGCAAGCCAAAAAGACCTGTAGGAGGTACAACAGATGTCAAGAGTATACTTAGAGAGCAACACATTTGGACTATAAATGCCCCAAACGCCAGCTGATAAGAGACAATGGGAAATGCCAAGATAAGATACTCTTCAGTGTCAGAAGATTGGTCTGAGAGGACTGTGATTGCTACACAAACAGGACTTTTAGAAGACATTCTTGGATCCCTGAAGGATCATGAGAATGTGAATGTGAGAACAGGCTGTAGCGTGGATGTGCAGCTAATGGAAAAGAACGCTTTTATTGATGGGAACTAGTAAAATGTGGTAAGTTACTGTATAAGCAAAAGCCAGATGTTTGGTGTCTGAGCGTGAGGAATGGGAGGCGTATGGGTATGGGCTCAGGGCAGTTAGGATGGAGGCATGGGCCAGGGCAGAAAGGTGAAGGCCCAAGAGATTTTTTTTGAGTTCCCACTGAATTTAGCATTCCAAACCAGCCAACTCACCACTGAGTTCAGTGTCAGGAAGCCTTGACTCACAGCAGTACCCATAAGCATACCAAACACCAGCACAATAAATCTAGCACATGTTGCTATTAAAAACATACCTCGAAAATGACCGGCTGATTACTCCGAAGAGAAATCTCAAGGGGCTTTGCTACTTTTTCCAGTCCAAGTCCAAGTTAAACAAAATAAGGAAGTTGGCACAACGGCCATAACAATGTCTTGGGTGTCTTTGAAGGCAATGGCACCTACTTTAAAAAAAATAAAGGTTTTATTGGCTTCTATGGGACTATAAAGAACCTTTAACGTTCATTGAACAAAAAGTTCTTTACTGGCATCTGTGCTTCCTTGAAGAACTTTCAGCATTCATAGAACTTTATTCTTTATTAATAGTTCCATTAAGAACTTTTACCATTCATAGAACCTTTCCATTGCACCAAAGCTTTTTTACTGGTGTGGATAGTGAAGTACATTAACATTCATGGAACCTTTCTTTTGCATAAATGGTTATAGTGTAAAAATGTTCTGTAGGTTATTAAAAGAAAAATACATTTCTTTTGACAACTGTTTACTCTTGAGTAACTGAGGAACCAAAAATGGTTCTTCTATGCTATTGCTGCCACACCCCCTCCCTTTTAGAACCTTTATTTTTAAGTGTAAATCTTCATAGCCACGACATTTCCTTCACCCAGCTTGAGATCTTCCATATGATTGTACTGAGTAAACTGAGGGAGACCAGAACCAAGAGAACGTGATAGTGGTCCACGCAGCACCCCACTCCAACATTCCATTGCCCATGCACCATCCCCAGGTGTGGAGTGATAGATTAGACGCAGTCTTCTAGGAATACTGTGAGAAAGTCGGGTTTGTGCACAGCAAGGGAGAACAAATTTGGAAAGGGGGTGTGCAAGAAACACTTGCATTCTAGAAGCAGCCTTGATGTTTTTATATTTAATAATCCCTAAGCAGAATGCATAGCTATTTAGAGCCAAGGTCTAACTTCAGGCTAGCCATGTCACATATGAAACCAGACAGATTTTTTTTGTTTTTGTTTTGAGTGTGTGTCTTGAGCGGGTCAAGGCTCTGGGAGAGTGATGACCTGTCGCCCCCGAAGGGGAGGGAATAAATGGCATTTCCCATTTTACCATGAAAAACAATGTTTGATCAAAGAATGGATATGAGATGTTGTGAGTGGAAACACTGTGGGTCTTGGCTTGCCATCAGGGGAAATTGTTCGGAAAAAAAAAATACAATCGGTCACGTACTTTGGTTTTTTTTGGATGCCCCATTAAAGGAATAGTTTACCCAGAAGTGAATTTCTGGGTACTCAACCTCATGACGTTCAAAACTCGAATGACATTCTTTCTTTTGGATGTGGAACACAAAATAAGAATTTCTGAAGTCATTTTTTCCTCATGCAGTTAAAATGAATGGAGAAGTGAAGTAGGTTTCAAACTTCAAAATGGCTGCAAAATCATAAAAAGGATTATAAAATCAGTTTTTAAGAAGTATTAACAAAAGAATGAACTTGAACAATATTTATTTAAAAAAACGTTCACCAATGGGCATGTATTATTTTATGAGTTCACATTAGTCAGAATAAAAAAAGGCAGTATTCAGAAAGAAAATCATAATGTGAAATAAATACTGATGTAGCTAATTACATTTTATGATCAGTGCCATGAACGATAATCATTATTCATTACCCTTTCATATACTCATATTGTCCAGATCAACTTCTTTCAACTTCATTCACACTGGCTAAACCATCAAAATGCAGTCTACTATATTTTAATGGCCAAACCTGGTATTTTCGCGCTCATGCTTACATGTCGCGTCAAACACTTTTGTACTAAGTCAAGTGCTAGGGGGTCATCATTATGACGACTTGTACGGGGTTAGGTCATTCTGCGTGACTTAACCCTGTAATTTCCCTGAGTTACGTGGGATGCCAGTCTAATGACATAGGAATCACACAAACATCGGAGGATGCCCGAACACGTGCGCGCTTCCTCATAACGGGCTGCAATATTAGCGCGCGCGCGCCCTTTCCAAACAAACTCAAATTGAGAACCTTCCAAACACAGACGGCAGAACGTTCACTCGCTGCCTGTAAAAAAGTGCTGTTGAGTTCCCGCCCAGTATGCGAGGGAATCTTGAGGAAAGCGGCGTTTAGGGTCAGAACTCGCAGGTGAATTACTTTTAATAATCCGACAGCCCTTAAAGTCAAGTCCCAAAACTTGGAAATTGTTAAAAAGCCAGACGCAAACCGTTTCGATTGGGGAAAACTGCTTCAAGGATAAACAATTTCACACGTCTGGTCGTTGAGTAACTTACACTACGCTGGATGGTTTATCATCACTTAAACTTGTAAAGGTTTGTTTATTATCCAGCAACCGAAGATGTAGGTGCATCTCTCAAGATAAATAGCTGGTAAGTCTGTTTCATCACTCTTAAAAAGAAAAGCTTTAATTTACACGTATGTACAATATGTTACCACGGTAATCATTTTTGTCACTGTAAAAGCTTTTTTTTTCATACGTCGTTGGTAGGCTACTACAGCCAAGTCAACGAAGTAAAACTATGGCAGAACTCTTAACATGTATGTTTTTGTATTTTGGTACATTGGTTTGCTTTAAATGTTATAGCCTTAAGCTATGGTCTCATTATAATTCAAGTGGAAGTCATAACACTGTACATATTGTGTCTGCATATTAACTTATCTACTGATAAACTTTAAATAAGTTATTCAAATAAATAAGAACACAGATTATTATTGTAAATAACAACAAATAGATAGATAATTCTGTATTTAATATGACCTAATACATTACAATACTGGCTCAAAAACATTATCTGAACATTTCTACAACCATATCTTCAGATTCAGAACTATTTGTGTGATACAATCCGTCATACCTTAAATTAGCCTAAAACTAAAACTGGCAGTCTCCCAAACTGATCTGCTGGTTTCATTTATCTTAGCCCATCTTAAACTACCTTAGACAAAATTACACTAGCTAAAACAATCTTACCGTCCTAGGCCGGTTTAAAAACATTTTGCGCACTTCTTACCAACTGCTGTCAAGTCAGATAATCTTTTCTTTGGTCTGTTTTTGTTTCCGTTTGTTATCAGGAGTCATAATGTGTGAAGTGGTGGGGTCCTTTCCCAACTTTCTCACTGGAAGGTGCTCATAGACGCCATCTGCTGTTTCAAAAGTGCTCGCGGAGACTGCTTGGAAAATGGATGACGAGGTTGAACATGGAATGAATGTTATTATAGTTAGCCATTACAACCACTCGGGCAAGTGGGGAAGGCCGAAGAGCATTGGTACATACAAGACAGCCTTCCTCATTTGCATCTGCACTCTGATCGTGTTGGAGAACATCACTGTACTACTGGCGCTATGGCGCAACAAGCGCTTCCACAGCCGCATGTACTTTCTCATCGGCAACCTGGCACTTTCAGACTTGTTAGCAGGAGTGGCGTACGTGGTTAACATTTTCACCTCTGGCCGCAATACTTTTTTCCTCAGTACGGGCCAGTGGCTGCTGCGAGAGGGGAGCATGTTTGTGGCACTTAGCGCTTCGACCTTCAGCTTGCTCGCTATTGGAATTGAGCGCCACATGACCATGGTTCGTCTACGGCCGTGTGAGACAGCAGGAAGGGGGAGGTTGTTAGCTCTCCTGGGAGCCTGCTGGGCTGTTTCGGTCCTGCTGAGCGCCTTGCCTAGCCTCGGCTGGAACTGTTTGGGCCAAGTCCACACTTGCTCCACTGTCCTACCACTGTACGACAAAAGCTACATAGCCTTCTGCATCAGCATCTTCACAGCCCTTCTAGCGGCAATCATGGTGCTATACGTGCGCATCTACCTGCTTGTGACGTCCAGCGGGCGCAGAGTGAGTTCCCGGCCATCAGACCGCTCGCTCGCACTTCTGCGCACGGTAGTGATAGTTCTGGGAGTTTTTGTGGCCTGTTGGGCTCCCCTTTTTCTGCTACTGCTGCTGGATGTGGGATGCAGTCCAGAGCGGTGCCCGGTTCTTTATAAGGTGGACTGGTTTATCGCTCTGGCTGTGCTCAATTCCGCCCTCAACCCGCTCATTTACACACTTTCCAGCCGTGAGATGCGGGCCGCTTTCTTCCGTGTGTTATGCTGCTGTCCAACGCAGCTGGACTCTATACCAACGATAGCAGGGGCTGCCCTCCAGGGAACAATCATCCCCACCGCGGAGAACAGCAGTGGTGTAGCTAAGTCCTCCCTGATGCGTGGTAAAGTTCCCACCCCGTCGAACTCCCACCATCAGCATGGGGACACGTCGCCACCGGCTGTCACACACCCCTCAGGGCCAGGAGACTTACTATCTGTGGTGCTGGTTAAAGCTGGGGCTCTTCCTTCTTTGGGGAAGTTTTGAAAAAGATAAAAAGGGGAGTCAGCACAAAAGAGCGGGATTTCGTTATTTCCCAAGATGTTTGGCGATGGCTCCTTGCTCCTCTGCGGATTACAATCTCTTTTATACAAAAGTCATCCATTGACGATGAGAACAAACTCAATCAAAGGGAGATTGAACAAACGCTGACCAAAAGATACACAAACTGAATTTACTTCTACATGTATTAATATTTATGAAACCGAGCATGTGCTGTGAGCACATAACATAGAGCCACTACAGAATGTAATCACTCAAAAAGCTTAGGTGTGCAATCTTTTTTTTTTTTTTTTTTTTAATCAAAATAATCCAATTTGCATGAAGGAAAACACCTTAACAGTATTATACGCATTATTGTAGCACTCTGTGTGTATGACTGACCTTTAACATTTTCCCACAGTTTATTACTAGACAAAAACATTCTGAATAGTTTGCTGTTCACACAAGCTAGCTGTAATACACTTTAACAAATTGAGTGTTTTTAAAAAGACTGTGGATGTTTATGGTTAATATTCTGTGGATCGGTTTATATGGAAGAAAGCAAGATGAGTAAGGTTGTTGCATTGTGAATGTGTTGAAATTTTGATCGTTCTGCTCAATAGTACTTGCTAACTTACATAAAATTGAAAGTGTGACTACAATATGTTAGTGTGAAGAAAAACGGGCATCATATGTGGAGGTTACCTAGTCTGTGCTGCTTTTATTTGCATGTAACCACTAGAGGGAGCTGTGACATCACATTGAAATAATCACCACATAGCAATAGCGAAAGCAATGCACAACTGCATTTGGTCCTTGAATGCAATCCGAGTACCATTATTTAGTCACTTGGTAGATGCATAGTAGCCTCGTAATAAATGGTTTTGCCTGAAAAAATAATCATGATCAATCCTTGAGCCATATTGCAGTAAATACTAACCAGAGCTATGTGCTGGTTTAGATCGTAATTGTATTATCTGATATTAAGTTCAGTCGACTTTTGAGCACATCTGGGTAACAATAAGGCATCCCTGATAGCACACATACATCACAGAGACGTCTATTTTATATCTACAAGACGTGTTTGCTTATGTGTAAAATGTCTATAGAACGTCTCCTATCAGATGTCAAATAGACATCTATTAGATGTCTTTAAGATAGTTTAGAATGTATGTAAAACTAACATCTAATAGACGTCTATCAGATGTTTGTACGCAGATGATGCTTTTCAGATCAAATGATCTTTTAAACAGACATCTTGCAGATGTATGTGTACTATCTGGGATTTAAAATAGGGAAACAAACTGGGCTAATCCATAAACATTATAATATTATGGATTTCTACAGTATAACCACAGGACATAAACAGCAAGTTGACGTGAATTGAGTGTGGACATTTTTTTCCTGGTAATAGCAATATGCCACATACGCTGTTCAATGAGCTCTGCTGCTTCTACCAACTGGTTACTGGTTAGCCATAATAAGTCAGTCAGATAAAAGCCAGGAATTGCTTATTCATATTGCTTCTTGCATTGTTTGAAAAAAAAAAAAGGGTTCAACATGAGTTTTACGTTGAGAACATAGCGAGAACAAGTGGCATTTTGTTGAAGAATGGTTTTTATAGCATTTGACAAGTGACATTTCAAGTAATTTAGCATCCTAAGCTGTAGACGCTCGCTTTCACTCTCCCTCTCTCCGTCAAAGTGAACCATGAAGTAAGGTTAAGGGAAAAATAGAAAATTAAACAAATCGAACTCATTTACAAAGCCTAAGCCGTTTCCTAGGTAAAAGCATGTCTGCTGGCATCCCGTAGCTAAACATTCAAAGACATTCAGTATCGCCGAAGTCATTTGTCAAGAGATTTCACACCAAACCATTGAAGTGCCGTGAAGAATCAACATCAACAAACAACAATGACGGGGTAAAGCGTGATGTGTAATGTGTAACCTTGAGCAAAAACACATAGAAAACGCACAACGCATTGACAACAGTCTTTATACAAAGTCTTTGAAATTAGCGCACACAACGTAGAGGACATTAATCCTTTAATGTGAGGCATTACACACTCGCCACACACAATATGCCTCTACACCTCATATAATGAATGGCTCTTTGCTACAATGGATCAAAGCGCGGACCACTGAGCTATTGTGGATGGCCACTATTGAGAATATTCATTTGTCTGTGTGCTTGTCAGAGCTGAGGGGAGCCTCTGTGGCTGAATACATCAGACTGGCACATTGCTTGGCCCAGCACTCAGTGTGAACAATGACTCCATCTGGATCAGCGACTCAGGATGTGCCAATGCGAGAGCACTCAATTGATTTTCTCCCATTCGGGGACCAGGGGTCACATTTAACAAGCTTTCAAGGGTTGACTGAGGTAGAAGGTGTTTGTGTGTACGTGTGTTGCCTGGGAAATGCGTCAGGAACCGGATCTCGAAACTTTAATGATGTCCTTGGTGCACTTCTGGTTAAGGTTTGATATCGGACCTCCTCATTAGTCAGAGACCAGGCTAACTAGCCCAAGACCTGAGATTCAGATTAGTGTACACCCGTCATTATTAGCTAGCGCGCTGGTCTAAAAGTTAACCCAAATATGTACAATTGTGTTTTTTACTTGCCCTAATGTTTGTCCCAGACCTGTATGGCTTGCTTTCTTCTGAAAATCATAGGAGATCTTTTGAACAGTTTTAGTACAAACACTGAAAGTCAACAGGGTCCAAAACAATCCCCTTCTTTATATAGACAAATACATTTTAAAATATCCTGTTACACCAAAGCAAGCAACAACACAAGGCTATAGTGTTGGCCGAAATTATTGGTACCATTTGCTAACACACTTATTAGTGTGAGGCAGGATCCAGCATCCTTGCCTCAAAACCAAATCCAAACTGGATGTAAAAGCAGGGAAGAGATGCTTCAGTGCCAAACTTTGACAAGCTGTAGCACGAGACAAGCCCAGTCATCTTATTTGACATGGCGAGTGCCAATGAATGTGTGCCCAAAAAACAAAAAAATAAAAATCAACAAAACCGTGGAATACTAAATGGGCAAGAAAAACTGCAAAAAGTGGACTTTTAGTTTGCCTTTGAGCACTACCTACAAAGGTACACCTTTTCAACATATCTACCCTTGAAGTATGCATATTAGCGCTGTAAGACGTAGGTAAAGCACAAAGGTGGGCTCTCAAGGGTTTTAAGCTAAAGCAGGGATGTCCACTCCTGCTCATACAGGGCCACCTTCACCTCTAATCCCAATTAAACCACCTGAAGCTAATCAAGACTGCAGGATTGCTGGAAACATCTAGGCACGTATGGGGAAGCTGAACTCTGCAGGATGGTGTTCCTCCAGGAGCAAAGTTAAACACCTTGCCTAAAGCTAAAGGCATAATACTTGCAAATTTGTGGACAGAATTAAGTAAATGTAATTTCCCGCGGTGAGATCATAAGGCGTATAGCTTGTATGACCGGATTAAATGTCAAGAGTTCACAAGAATCATTGCCTCTTTTGAACATAGGTGTAAGTTTAGGTTAGGCATAGGGTTTGGCCTATGATTATTTGATAAGAATCTCATCCCAGGACAAAGGATATTGAAGCAGGAGCATTCCTGCTTGGCCTAATCACATCACACAAACACCTTACTATCCTTAGACCTGGAATTGTGGGGATGATCTGTCCTTAACCTGAGGTAGAGCTGAGGATACATTAAATCCTCCCCCAGATCCCAGTGCTTTTCAATCCATAACAATAACTTTCAGCTGCAGCCGTATGCGAGCAGCATCTGACTGGGCTTTAGGAGATAAGCTTTCCAAGATGAGGTCTTTATCTAGGCCAGCTGCCCATAAGGGCGGGAGGAGAGTTCAAAGGTCAGATGTCAGTAAATTAACAGATGGTATAACTTGCCAGTCCTCACCGTAATGAAATCCAGATGATACGTCTCTCGAGTGCCGGTAACACGATAATCACGGCAGCTCTCGCAATCTTGCTGTTGATTTTTTTCCACTCTTTGGTGCACATCTGGGCCCCCTTTTCACTGCTCGCCTTTTGTCTGAGCTTGCGGCTGAGAAATGCCTCCCTTTGTAAGGCCTAATTATTCCATGACTAGTAAGAACCTAATTACCAGAGGAATTAGCGAGGCGCTCATTGTGAGGAAGATGTTGTAGGGCTTTTGAGGTATTGACACGGTAGATGAGATCTCCTCCGCCCCTTTCAGCTGTTAAAATTTTGACCGATCTCTGGTTACAGTCTAGCAGACACCTGTCGAAACGGCTTTCCCTCCGAGAGTGAGTGTGTGCCTGTTTGTGGAATGTCTGAGCAAGATTAATGTGTCTGTCTCGAACAATGTGATACGAGGCGCTCGAGACGCACATGTGGACATGCCTGGATGTGTGTCAGAGCAGCTGGGAACAATCGGTACAAGTAGCCAACCCAGAAGCCACTAGCACTGAATGCCATCTACTTTAGAATCATGAGTTTTTGGGCTTGATTGAGATTGGTGTGGTTTGAGTGCGAAATTATTCCTGGCTTCGCTCTGATCACAGGTGTCTTTTTCAGTGAGCGCATCTGATAGATTATTACGTGCTGCCAAATATGCACACAGTGAGGCATAACCTAAATTGTGATAGACATCTCGAAGCACACCAAAATGTTATTGCATTAAAAAAAGCTGCAAAAATGTGCTTGCAAACAACCCTTAATTTCCCCCCCGTTTTATCTCACCATCTTCCGCACCGAACTTGGAGGGACGAGGACTGATCTGAACCACCTTCTCCGCCCGTCACACCAGTAATCATTCTCCGCCGTTTCATTTGGCAGTGTAATGAAAGCAATCCCAGAACGCTTCGCTTCGGCAGAACAGAGATAATGAGGAAGCGCACACACATGAACACACAAACATCACTGCTTGATTTAGGAAGACGGTCTTTGGTGGGCCATAACGGGAAAAGCAAAATGTTCACAATCATGCTTAACATTCAGTCTTTGCAATCTTTTCGTGCATGGCACATGCTCCCAGGATAAAAGAACCGAGTTTAGTAACCATTAACGCATCTTTCTGTCAATCTCAACACCATCATCTTTGTCTCTTGATAATAAACAGTGTGAAGCTATTAAAGTAATATGCATGGCAAGCTACAGCAATTAAATTGACTATTCGTGCTCGCCACAATATCAGTGTTGTAGCTCATACACAAAGGTTTAAAGGAATAGTTCACCCAAAAATGAAAATTACATCATATTTTACACACCCCAAAGCCATCCTAGGTGTATATGACTTTCTTCTTTAAGATGAACACAGTCTGAGTTTTAAAAAATTCATCCTGGTTCTTCCAAGCTTGGTAATGCTGGTGGATGGTGGCCATGATTTTAAAGCCAGAAGTCAGTTATTTAGGTAAAAATTGTAAAACTACAAATATTTTTGTTACAAAAACTCATTGACTAACTTCAGAGGACGTGTGATAACCCCCCGGAGGCATATGGGTTGGTTTTACATCGCAGTACTTGCAGATATATACGATTTACAGAGCTTTAAAATCATGGCCACCATCCACCATCTTAAAGGTCTGAATTTTCATTTTTGGGTGAACCTTCCCCCAGTCAGTGGTGTCAAACTCAGTTCCTAGAGGGCCGCAGCCCTGCAGAGTTTAGTTCCAACCCTGCTCCGACACACGTACTATGTAGTTTTCAAATACTGTAAGCTTAATGACTTGATAGGCTGGATCCGGTGTGTTTAATTAGGGTTGCCTCTGAACTGTGCAGAGCTGTGGCCCTCCAGGAATTGTGTTTGACACCCCTGGTTTAAGTGTTTGATTGTCTGCTAGAAATATTATTAAGACTAGGAGGTAGGCTCTTTTTGCTTAAACCACTTTGCAATAACCTAGCGACCACCCTGAAGACCTTGGCATCCACCTGGAACTTAGCAACAGCCCAATGACCCAGAATTCCCAGGTGGCCAGGGAGAACAGCCTAACAACCAACCAACTACCATTACACTTTAGTGGACACCAAAAAGACTCGCAACTACCCGAAAAAACATAGAAATAGGGCTGTCCTTGACTTTTTTTTAACAAACTACTTGTCATTCATCAGTCAACCAATCACGTTTACAATATGACAATAAATGTAGACCTTTCGCAGATTCTAAAGATGTATTACTCTTATCTGTATGAGCAAAAGTGACTATTTTAAGTTAAATGCAAATGATCTAGGTTAACTTTAGCCTGTACGACCATGTAATGTTGCTTCTACTTACATGTTTTAAACAATAAGCCACATTTGTTCGATGAACAAAAACATCCTAACTGATGTACTGTAATCATCACAGACTAGCTATTAATGATCTGTCTGTGAAGGACTACTCCACTTTATGTGATTTCGTTTTTTTCGCAGCATATGTATGTAATTTTGATCAGTTTTTTTTTTCATTGATTAATGGCTAGTTGACTATCAGGGGGCAGCCCTACATAGAAATCACCCAATCATAAAGGACTCTCGTGGCCACTCAAAATACCTTAGAAACCACCCAAGCAACCAGGTAACCACGCACACCACTTCAGCTACTGCCTACTAACAACCCTTTGGAACACCCTAACCACAAAATAGTTTTAGACGACAACTGTAAAAATGACTTAATAAAAATAGTCTATATATCTTAAATTGTCCGCGACCGACAGGAAATACAGTTTGAAGCAACGGTTGTTAGCAACTAGCACTCTCTTTAGAAAGTTTATTATAGAACACATGTAAATCAGTTTAAAACAGCAGCTACAGAAACACATTTTCAGCATTTTACTGTATTCGGTGACCTAATATACCAATTACAGAAACATCTCTGCAAATGATTATGTTTCAAACATCACATAATTTTTTTTTTTTTTTTTTAATCAGTTAGAATCAGCTACTGTCCTCCAGTTGCCAACATGCACCGATCTACGACCAGTCACTGTGACAGCGTCTAACAAAGACAATGTAAGAGTTAAAAAGGCTTTGTGAGGACTACTGTCTTGAGTTGGCCAAACATTTGTGTGTGGTCTCGAGGGCCTTTACATACTTGAAAGAGCAGATAGTCATAAACACTCACGTTGAAGTGTCTTTTACAGCAGCTATAAAAATACAGAGGCCCGTCTGCTCATCCTAAGAGGATGCTAATCGATCAATAAACATTAGTGGTGGCTAATCCACCGTCCCAGTGGAGAATAACACCGACTGAAGACAAGCAACAGGACTCGCTGCCACCAGTCTGGTATGTTTCATTCAGTGAGATGGAAAAGTGTTATTGACAAGTACGTGCAATTTTAGTCCTCAATCAGATGTGGTTGTACAATTAAAAACACGTGGGATCAAAAAGTTTGTATACATTGTTGCTGATTTTGTCGAACTCTTCATTTCCAACGGCAAACGCCTTGGCTGTTTGTTTCCGCCCATAACACTGAGGACTGCAGTGCTCTGACCAATCAGAGAGTCTGAACCAGCACAGGGAAGAGCAAGGACAAGTGTTCGGCTCCTTTGATGGGGAGTTTGTGTGTGGTGTAAAAGTGGATCACTTCTGGGATGGTGTCGAACGGAGGGCTGTTCTGACCCAGGATGTAGCGGCCATCTTTGGACTGGCTGAACTTCATGTGCATGAATCCCTGGCAGCTCCTGAAAAAGAACGTGCAATACTGCCATTAATCTTCAGGCATGATGGGCAACAAAATAAGCTTGGGAATGCTTTCCACAAAGCAAAACAAATTGCAATCTCTTCTGCAAAGCTCACAAATTCATCAAATAAATGCTTTCCCCAAAATATAATTAAAAAAACACTTTAATTTAAGGGCCGATTCTCACCATTAACAAACCTTTTTTTCCTCAAATTCCTAAATTGCTGCTTCTTCTTAGTAGTTACTGAGGTAGTTTAGAGATGTAGAATATGGTCATGCAGAATGTGCGCTTTATAAGCACTAATAAACAGCCAATATCTTAATAATACCAATAAGGGACTAGATAATAGTGTGAATTAGACCCTATACGAAAGTGTTGAATAAATAAATCAATTAAATGCTTGATTATGAAGTGAAATATACGGCTTTATAAAATGCACAAATTAAATATGACAAAAAAAAAAAAAATCAAACAAATGCTCTCTCAAAATAAAATTCAATAAACAGTAATAAAAATACTTTGCTCTGTTCTACGAAATGAGCCTGGATAATCAAATTTTTTAAGCTTTTTTAAAATTGATATTTAAATAAAATAAAAAGATACTTGATGAAATCAATAATAATAATAATAAAAATAAAAACACTTTGCTCTGAGCTTTTACATTTTTTATACTACTTTGATACCTTTCTCCCCCCCCCCCCCCCCAATTGTACACACACAAAAGTCGTAATACAAATAGACAATTATATACTGTACAATTTAAAGGAATTATTTTGTCAATTTTTTTTTTTTTTTTACCACTATTTTGATTTTTCTGCTTAATTGAACTGTTATACAGTTAACAAAAATGGCTGCACCTTTTCTGTCATTTTACTAATTTATTTTCCACTGTGTACTCTGAAATAACATGAAGAAACAGAACAAACTGAGACAGACCCGATCCAGAAGAACTGTGGCAACGTTCCAAAGTTTTAGACGCTTGTGTAAAAATGCTGTAAAATGAGGATGCTTTCAAAAAATAATGCCATAAATAGATTTCATTTATCAATTAACTTCTATTAACTAAATCAAATAAATATTTGGTATAACAGCTTTTGGTAAAACAGCTTCTGTTGCGAGGTACACTTGCCCAGTGGAGTTTTCCAGGTAGGTTTTTTTCTTCATCTTGGAGACGTTGTTCTCCACAGTTCTTCTGGATTGAGTCTGTCTCAGTTTGTTCTGTTACTTCATGTGACTCCAGACAGACTGGATGATGATCAGATCTCTGGCTGTTGTCAGACAATAATCTCACTGCATTATTACAATAAATGACAAAAATAATGTTTGGAAATGAAAACTGATATTCCCAACCGCAAAAGATAGAAATAACCCACTTTTTTGTAGCCGAAAATACTAGTGGCCCAAGACTTTTACACAGTTACTGTATGTGTTTTATATATATTATATGCACTTATGATAAACAATGACTAATAGAGATGGCAGCCAACTAACCACAGATAAATTCCGATCATTTCATCATGACTCGACAGCTTAAACATAACCTGATCCCTAGGTGGGGTTGTGAATCTGGTATTTGGGTCAGCGTTGAACAAAAGATTACCGGCGATAAATGGGACAATCTGAGTGATGATGTAAAAGAATATCATAACTTCAGCACAGCCTGATCTTCTCCACCTCCCCTTTAAGACAGCTCAGCCCCGAAAGGCTGGATTTCTATGTATAGAAACAGGAAGTCATTTGTTAATTTGAAGCTGTCATACTGTACTATAAACCGTTCACCTTAATAAGTGTGAATGAAAACACATCTTTCTCGCCTCTTTCAAAATCAAGCGGCACGTTAAAATTCACGGCTTAATGTGTTCAAGAAGCATGTCGTCTCCGACAAGGTATTATCAGCCAGGTACGTGACGAACAGAGTCACTTATGGGCTCAAAATAAAGCCTGTGCATCTCAATGGCGGCTTGTTCAAAGCTCTCAATGTTGAGCCGCTGTCACTTTGATTCGGATCAGGCCTCTGAAGCTGTGATGACATCAGACAGCGACGTTCATTCATTCCCACGGCCGTCGTTCGAAAGGCATTTTTCAAAAAAATCTGATTTCATGCGTACAAAGTCTCAGCATGTTGCTGAACGTGTTCTGGAGCGTTTTTGCCCGTGACTTATAAAGTGTGCATGCAACACTAGGTGTGTGTGATTACTGAGTGCGTTCAGGTGTGTTGAAGGCTTTCTGCAGGTCATTCATATTCATTAACGCCGCCAGGAGAAGCTTTGTGAACTCGAGAGCTGTTCACCTGCCTGATTACAGCTCGGGGAGAATAAAGGAAGAAGAAAAAAGAGGAGGGGGATCAGGGGTTCTGGATCAAGGCGGTAATTAGAGCTGCGAGATTTGACCAGATAAGCACTATCGCTCCAGCTGATAGCCTATCGAGAAGCACATCAGTGTGCAAATGAGACCGGGCCGTTTTGTCCAGGGAGGCCAGAGAGAGAATTAAATCAAAAACACAATTATGAGAAAATGTGCAATATGATAACGCAGTAAAACAAAGGAAAGGCAAATGTGTATGCGAAATATGAGATCAAACAGTGAAATCTAATTTAGAATTTAAGTAATACTGTCCAGCACTGACAACAGGTGAGTCTCCACATTGTTGTAGTGGCTAAGAACAGCCAATTATTAACAGCAAAACAACTATTAATATTAAATATATCACATAAAACCTTAATGTAACAGGTTTATTATATTACCCTAGTTATTGTTTAAAAATGCTTAAAATACAAACTTGAGACTTTGATGGGACTGTTAATAAAAAGTGTGGTACTATAAAATTATAAAAGGTAAACAAATGTAATATATATGAATATAACATTCTAAAACATTCTATTATATTATACCTTAATCATAAATTAAGGAACTTATTGTAAGATATACATCTATTAGGTACACAAAATTAAAACATAAATGTAATAATATGAAAGAAAATAAATGTAAGGTACAAATATATATATATGCGCATAAATGCATAATATACTTACATTACTATTAATATAACATATACACATATACATACATATATATATATATATAATGTATTTTTTTTAAAAATATAGATTTACCTCTATTATATACCTATATTATAAAATATAAATGGAAATAAAGATAGAAATATGTAAAATGCACAGTATACGTAAATGTAATTACAATATAACATTCCTAAGCCCTCTAACTCTAGTACTATGAAATTAATTCTATTTTATCTATCTAGTTATTATCTATTATCTTCTTTTTTAATTAAAAACCTTGACCCTCTACTTCATTTATTCTTAACTGCTTTAAAACTAACACTAGATTTCTTTTTTATTCTATCCACTTGTTTCTTTAAAAAAAAAAAAAAGAAAACTTGCTTCATGTATTGCGTTACATAGACTTGTCATAGTGCTTGTACAACTCTGTTGTTGGTTTTGATTGCTTCTATTGTCTTCATACGTAAGGCAATTTGGATCACGACTAAAACGTAATTTATAAATTACATTGCATTATATATATTTATTTATAAAATACTAAACTGAAAAATATAGTTATAATACATTATATTAGCCATATTTTCTTTTCTTTGTAAACATTAACTCTACTGAGGAGTGACAAAAAAACAAAAAACACAAACCTGTAGGTAAGAATGAAGAACAAAAACAACTAAGATACAGACAACTAGACACAAATGAAGCAAAGCACAAGGCAATTAGCTGAAATGGGGTAATGGGGATGAGATTTGCTCACTTCATTTAACGGTAATGGAGGGAACGGAGAAATAAAATGTTGCTACGGCTTATGGAGGAAGAGGTGCAGCGCTGTACCTCAGAGAGAGAGAGTAGTCCAAGCGACTGGTCTCGCTGTTTCGTACCAAATAACTGCACTCCTTACAGAGGGTCAGCAGAGACTCGGCCTCGGAGCGCGAGAGAGAGCCGTGATACCATCTGAAAGACAACATGCACGCAAAGAAGTCAGCAAATCATAACCTCTTGAACATATAGAAATCTTAAAGGGATACTCCACCCAAAAAAGAAATTAAAACCGGGAGGCTTGTGACTGTACCATTATACATCTGAAATATCTTCAATTGTGTTACAAATATAGATAACTAAGCTTTTATGGGTTTGGAATGACATGAGGTTAAGTGATTAATGATAACATTTTCATTTTTGGAGTAACGCTATAGAGGTACGATAACAAAACTAGCTAATTTAATTCTAAGGGTCTAAGAATATAGATGTTCCTAAGAATACTAAATCACCTGTTTAATCAGGCTTCAAATGCGTTGAAATATTTTGTGAGTGAGCGTGTGCTCATGAATGTCGTGGCATGTTTCCCTCCGAGACCCCAGCTGCTGTCTGATGTGTCTGGGGAGTTGTGTATCCTGAACAGCTGACTAATTTGCAGCAATATTTTGGATGCACTTGACTGCACTTTCTAATGCACTCCGCCCCCATAAATCATATTCTCAAAGCCATAAAACAATAACTCACTAGGCTGGAGCTACCACTGGCGCGAGACGTCACACTGAGACCATCAAGTGCCTTGAAAATGTCAAAAATGCAAATTCTGCCACCCATTACCCACCCTCATGTCGTTCCAAACCTGTATGACTTTTTTATTTTCTCTGGAAACCAAATGAAAAAAATGTCTTGATGTTTTGGAACCCATTCAGGTTTGGAAACGACATTAGGGTGAGTAACTGAATTTCAACGCCACAAGATGCAGGATAGCATTCTAATTGCTGCATTTTTAGCTTAGCCGTCTGTTCCTCTCTTGATTTTTTCTTTTAAACCTCTAATGGTTTGTGGTGTGTGTTGGACGTACACTTGTTTCTCCAGGGGTAGGGTGGGATCCACTCTCTCGCCGATCATGGAATGAGGTTCGCTGGGCTTGCGTAGCTTCATGCTGCCTGTGGTTGGCGGAGGCCTGGGACACCTCAGGCGCTCTGTGGGAGAACAGGAACGGTCCCACTCAGCACCCTCAAACTGCACTGCATGGGCACAGCGAGAGGAAACCACTTAAAATCAATGTCAAACAGCAGTAGAAACGTGACTGAAAAAGTTTGTCTGTTTTATACCATTGAATAATAACCAGGAGTGACATGACAAAACTATAAAAATCGTTCATGATGATCAAATTTAGGGTTCCCATGACGAATGGTTGCGTGGCATAATGTGAATGCAGTTGACAAATTAGTTTCTGTGTTGTTGCACTGAGTTGCACCACCTATCTTGAAATAGGTTCCATACATCTGATATTAAACATTAGA
This sequence comes from Enteromius afrohamiltoni, assembly GCA_034779775.1. Lineage (NCBI taxonomy): Eukaryota > Metazoa > Chordata > Actinopteri > Cypriniformes > Cyprinidae > Enteromius > Enteromius afrohamiltoni. The sequence continues at coordinate 7,722,952 of JAUYWG010000060.1, read as the reverse complement.
TATGGGTGTCACATCATGCCTGGTTAGGACAGTTAACAATACTGGTTTTGCTGTGCAGGAGGAGTCTAAGCCAAAATAGCAAGGAGTAACAAAACAAGAGGGCTGAAGGAAATTAAGGTGGCACGTTTATAACGCAAACATACCAGGGTTCAGCATCAAAATAAAAAAATTATAATGTGAAAAGAGACCTGTGGATCCAGAGTAGAGGTGGAATCAAACCAAGTGTGAAAACTAGGGATGCTCAAGTTTTTGGCACCTTATCGGTTACCAACCGATATTCTGACATTTATCGGTGGATAAATTTAATTCTATGCTCTCCTTTCTCACATTGTAACATTTAGATTTTAATTTTCAACCCTAAATCAACTGTGCTGTCAAGCATGGACACTAGAGAAGCATCTAATTGGTTATCTGCCAATATGGATCGTTGAATGCAAGTACAAAAAACGTTGTATGATAATGTCAATAGTAACAGAAGCAGCCTTTCCTGGGTCCTAATGCTTGTTTGATATGCCTTTTATTTATCTAATTTATTTATAATGATCGATTTTAGTTTTTAGTCTTTTAAAATTACAAAATCTGCCATTAATTGACGGTCGATCACAAAATGGAAATAATTATCACCTTATCTGTGTCATCTATACATTTACTGATATTTGGAATTAGCTTTATGTTTTCAGTTTTTATTTCCATTTTTCAATTTCGGCTTTATGGCAATTTACAAAAAGCGATTTGTAATAGTTTTAGCCTTTAACAACAACACTGATATTGGCAAGATTTGTAATATGGTGTCATCCCAAGTGAAAACATAACTGGAAGACAGAACTGACCTCATGCAGTAATCATCATGAGTGGGAGCGATTTAAATCAAATGGGAAGCAAACGGAAGGTTTCCAGCAAAACAGTGACTCAGCGAGCTCGACAGATACAGGACACAGGAGAGGCAGCAGTGGGGAGGAGGGGTCAAAGTTCACCTTGCTCGCCACAGATGGGCTCCTCCTCCAGCTGTCCGACCGGAGGAGGCCACGGCAGCTCGGTCAGATCTTTCATATCTATGTCGGCGAAGAGCAAGCGAGAGATGCAGACAGTAAAAGACAGAGAGAGAACGGTGAGAAACAGAGATAACTTAGAAAAGAGAGGCAACCCACTGATGTCAGACTTCACGCATTGCTTATCAGGCAGGAAATGCAATGTGAGAGCTGACTCAACATCTAATTACCATCTCAATCCCATAAATCTCATTACCAACACATATATACACACTCAAACAGGAGCCACTGCGATGTATTAAAGCTAGAGATGCATATTTTTATGTTTTTGAATTCCAATACTTTTAGAATATGCACAGAGTTCCATTAAGAACTTAATTGAAGAATTTAATGTTCCACTAATGGAAAATGGATTATGAAAGGGAATATCAGAAAAATATTGGTTCATAAAAAAAAAAAAAAAAAATTCATATTTGCGCTACCCAATCATCTCAATTCCAACTCGCACACACTTGCTTCAAAGAAGCGCATCACACTCTCAAACAGGATTACAAGATGAAGAATAGGCCAAAGGGGAGATGTGTGACATCTTTATAAACAGACCACCATCCGACACCTCCTCCCCCTTCATCGCGCCCTCTCCAAAAGAACACGACGGGGTGATGTTTGGAAAAAGAAACAGGCGGGCCCATACATCCCCCGCTGACCGGTGAATTATTGAAGACAGAATGTCACAGACTCTTTCGCCCAGCTCCCTGTGCATTATTGATGCCTGGCGAGATACAATGGTCCCATCTGGAGAACTAGAAACAGAGAGTGGACCCCGCTAATCCTCCTTCAAACCCGTATAACCCTGTAAATAATCTGACTAATTCCAACAATAACAAATAATCTAGTGTAATTTTTAATGAACCAACTGAAGTCACCAACCATGCAGATGAACTGAACTCTCTCTACACTGATTAATTAGAATATAAATAAAAGATGAAAATACAAAAATAATATAAATATAAAAATCAGGAAATAAGCTATTAATAATACATTTGGTTATATAAAAAAAGGAAGAATTTTTGAAATGTAAAATGTTGCAACATCTAGCCTACAGGTCCTTTTCAAAGAATAAGCATATTGAGATAAAGTTGATTATTTTCTGTAATGTACTGATAAACATTAGACTTTTCATATATTTTAGATTCGTTACACACAACTGAAGTAGTTTCAAGCCTTTTATTGTATTAATATTGATGAAAAAAAATAGCATATTTCATCCGACCAATAAAAGAAAAGTGTTTTTAATACAATAAAAAATTAAACCTTATATAAATAATTATGTTCAGTTATGCACTCAATACTTAGTCGGGAATCCTTTTTCAGAAATGACTGCTTCAATGCGGCGTGGCATGGAGGCGATCAGCCTGTGGCACTGCTGAGGTGTTATGGAGGCCCAGGATGCTTCGATAGCAGCCTTAAGCTCATCCAGAGGGTCTTGTGTCTCTTCACAATATCCCACATGCATGAAATGGTGCACGAAAATTACGGACGACAGGTGATAAGAATCAAAGCTCACACATACAGTAGTATGTGTTAGAAGTATAGCAGTATATGTGTTAGAAAACTAGTTCCGTCCGAATAGAGCTACAGTGTAATTTGGCTAGGTATACATCCACGCAAAAATATCAAGGTGAAAGTCATCCCAGCTTGTGTAGTATAGACCCAGCTTCCAACACAACTTGAATAGATTAACGGACTGAGGTCGGCTTTTTTTCAGATGTCAGAGAAAAGAACTGAAACTGCTCTGTCATATATGATCACACATATAAGAGTAATACAGCATTTAAATCTGTAAAGGGTCTATTTTTTGTATACTCTCACAATATCAACAAAACATTCTGCTTTTGGTAAAAAAAAGAAAATGAACAGGGTGCGTTCTCTGTGATGTTCAGATTAAAACACTTTCAGTCAATAAAATTAACTGAAACTCAGCGAGGACATGATTCACAGACATGAGTTATATCTACAGAAAGCTGTATGTGTCTACTCTAAAATAAAGTTAGTCATGTCGAAAACAAATATTCTGTGGTCAAGTTATTAGTGTGAAAACAACACAATGTTCGTTTTCTTTGTTTGAGCTCATTATAGTTAATTCGACCGCGCCCCCGAGCGTCACACGCTATTGTTATTACAATCATTCACATATACACGCCCACAACAGCAGCGCGATCTCTGAAGAAAACATTTCTTCAAGTTCACTTCGGCTGCGTTTCATTTCTGGAAGAAGACGTTTTTTCCCAAACTATAATTCCTGACTAAAACGCTTGAAATTGAGTGAAACGGTTTGAATATGACCCATTTCTGAAAGAGAGGTAACTATTAATCAGAGTCAGTTACGGTGGTAACTTACTCTCTAAAAACTAACCTGGTCGGGAGCAGGTTTTATTCTCTAAACTCTGAGTTTCTGTCAGTCTCCTCCCCTTTTTTAAAGACGAAGCGGTATTTCTTGCCATGGCCTTAGTCATTCAATGCAAACATTTCGGACACAAACAGAGAAGAAAGTTACGAGAATGGCTTGTCCTTTTTTGGAGGATCCCATAGATGAAGTGGCTGTTTTAATTCGAAGAGAATTACATTTACATCTACATACGTTCTTACATCACTAACATCACCAATCATGGCCGTGCTCTTACATTTCTTTGCTAATGGAAGCGTTCTGTATCAGGGATGCAGAGTAAGTAAGGCCACTGTATGCACTGTATGTATTAAAAAAAATAAATAAATTTGCTTCAAATCATCTCACTGACCTTCAACAGGGACATGTACTGTAACTTGATTGTAAAAAATTCAATAAAACGTCACACATTACATTACTTACCCGTAATATCTGCGCTCCATTAATAAATGGCTTTTTAGAGTCATGGTGTACAAGCTTAACTCTGAGTTAATCTACTCAGAGTTGATTGACCTTACTCAGATAAGCTGTTCTGAAACCCAAAACTCAGACTTTTTAAATCTCTGGGTTGATCAACTCAGAGTTCAAGTTTAAACTCCGAGTTGTTTGAACTTCCTTTCTAAAATAGACCCCTGTACCACAGAGTCCCGTCTCCTCCATTTGAGCTGTTTACAGTACCTCTAGGAGCACTGTACCAGCATCAGATGTTTAACTACACTGAGATTCTATGGTAAAACAAGCTTTTATTTTTCTTGAAAAGAAGCATTAAACTCTTAAATATGGAGGTATTATGTAGAGGTTTCACTCGTTGAACAGAATCAGTTTTCAGGATTGACTCAAAGTCTGTTCACATTTCTGTAGTTATATCAGTGTGCTCAATAATGTGTCTTTGACCTTTATTATGTATATTTGAATTATACCGTGTTGTGAATAAAAAAACAAATAATTAAAAAAACAGTTTTTTTTCTCACATCTTCTCACATTCATTTTAACCTGACTTACCTGTCACTGTCACACTAATGGGCCATGAGGGGAGGGGTCTTTGTCTCTTCAGATGAGAATCACTGAATATTAATGGAAATTATCCTCCCCTCGCACATAAGCTTTCAGCCTCAAAACATGTCTTTTAAAATTTAAAACACTATATTGTTTTCTCTGAAAAAGTAAGTGGAATGATTTTCAAATCATTTTGAATTAACTATTCTAGCCTAATAGACTGGTTACTCACAGTATTGTGCAGGACTATTAAGTGTGTGTTTAATGGCCTTCTTTCAGCTACTTTTATTTTCCCAGAACTTACTAACCATGCATAATATAAAAAAAATGCAAACATGTACATTCATCTTTGTCACGTATTATTGTAGAACAATTTGTGCTGATTACAAGAAAAATACAGGTTGGTCAATAATATGCTTTAAGAAGCTGATAAAAGCACAATCAGAGCATGTCCAAACATCTCAAGTGCCTCAAAATCACCTCAGACGGTTAATGCCAATATATTTTTTTATCTCGCGATAAGAGTCTCCGACTTAACGCCGATAACGGCCCACCACTAGTTTATATACACCTAATAGAAGAGCTGGGTATTGTTTAAAAATGTGGCGTTATCGATACCAATAAATTTACTTCAATAATGGTTCCTGAACAATACTTTTTCATGATACCAATTTTATGGTTTATTTAAAAAAAAAAAAAACAAACATTAATTCGAAAAACATTTCTCATGATGAAACGTGAAGCTAATAAATACACGATTACAACAGTATATGATTTGCATGTGATTTTCATGAGATTCTGGCTATTTTCATAACAATACAGGGTGTTTGCATGAAAAATAGTAAGCCAGTATAGTGATTAGCTACAAAAGGCTACAAACAGCACATTTCAGAAACAATATATGGCCAAAATACTCATTAGATCACATGCAGAGGTTATTACAAACACTCACTGCTGGTTTGAAGTGAGTTTTGAGTAAAAGTATAGTAAACATCTTATGTAGCATGATAGTCACGTAATGTGATTTTAGTTGCATAGTGTGGACGAGATTTACCCTTTGGTACTGAAATTTGGTACCAAACAACAGGAAATGTTTTTTAAATTGATGGATAAGGGCAATTGGGTCTGTGCCTAGTAGATCTATACTAAGATTTCCATACCTTGTTCTCTAATTAGACCTATAGGTGCACAACCACCTAACACTGTCCTGAGACGTTCCTAGCCCTTCACTGTACGACTGTAATGCTCTACATTAACTGTCCCATCACTCCTGCGGTTCAAGCATGCCTGTCAGACCCAGTCAGGCTGACAAAGGGCAGCGCATCAGGGCCTGTTAGCGGGCCTGCAAAAAAATAACACCACCACACTGAAGAGCGCCGGCCAGCCACTCGCCACAAAGGTCATCTCTGGGCTACACTACATCACAGTGGGACAGATGGCCACAGCATTCGTACATCATTACTACTAAAGCACAAGGCTATAGAGAAATGCATCTCTGGCTAGAAATGTGCAGAGATGGCAGATTACTCTAAGTGCGAGAGCCCATCTGGAATAATGAAAGCCTCATTTGAGCCTGTAATAAAAAGAAACGATGTTACATCACTGCAAAACTGTGATTAAGTCTCAATTTACACAATAGATGTTATTACCAAAGGTGCAAACAAACTCTTAATGCGCTTTATGCTTTGGTAGCATTTTATGTGAGCTGTAAAAACTCATCTGGAGGCCTTTTTTTTCTTGGTGTCTGGATTCAATTAACATGTTGTGGCAGCTAACGCCCACAGATTTTACTGCTAATGTGACAATTAAGACTCTGACATATTGCTAAATCTGAATATTTTTCTGCCATTTTACAATATTCAGTACATATTTCGTTTTATTGTTTTTCATAAAAGTAACACGAAAGAATATTAAATCATTCTTGTCTACATATGCATATTATGCATATCAAACAATCTATCCATCCAGCTACCCATCCATCCAAAAGTGTAGTTAGGACATGGTGTAAAGCATTACCAAATTCTAATAAAAAAAAAAAAACAACTGTATAATATGTAAGAAAATATGACATTGTGAATATCATAAATATTTGGTACATCATATATATCTAGTGAAATCTGAGAATATATCTTTACAGCACAGAGACCGTATTAATGGTCACAATGACAAATAAAGTTAATGTGCTATTTACCTCACTTATTGTTCTTGTAATTACCAGAAAACAGTACTAAGAAAATCCCATTTCTCCCCTTTCATTACATTCATCCTTTTACGCTCCACTGTCTGAGCTTTTTATCTTCAGTAAACCACTTACCGCCCTCTTTCCTCTCTCGCTTTCATTTTTCCTCCTAAGTGAGATGATATTCCCTCTTCCATCCCCCCCCCGCATACATCCCTCTCTCTCCTGCCTTAGTGTATTTGCGCGAGAGCGAATTACCAGGACATGCCTTTTCATTACTGTCACGAAGAGAAAAAGAGAGAAATAAATTGATATAGGAGCCATTCTCGCTTCCCCGGGGCTTGCTTACAGCCGCTTGACAGACCCGGGACATGCGAGCCACCACTTTCTCTCTTTCTTTCACTCACACCGACCATGTTTCCTCTGCAGCACTCGAAGCCAAAACCAAATCCTCCACACAAGTGATCCAATGGCACTTCGGTTTGGGCCGAAGCCTTCCAAGAGAACTGTGTGAGTACTTTTAACGGGGACTCATTCGAAAACACGCCTATTATTTGTCCACAATCTATTCTGTGACTCATTTAAACCCCAAAACCGAGTGAAGAACAGATACAAGCCTTGATGGACACAATGACACCAGAGTTCACATCCTCTAACGGCGTGACTCGATGATCTACAGTCGGTGGCGTGTTGCTGAATGCATCTCTGCGGTTGATTAGCGTGGTAATGAGTGCAGAGAGGCTTGAGGGACGTGCCGGGCGGCCGTGTGGCTTAAGTGATTGTGGTAATTGAGTGGATAGTGACAGCTTTGCAATGGCCTAATTAAGGCTCACTGGACTGGGGCCAAGATTTTACCGTCATAGTCACACTTTTAACAACCGAACCGAGACGGAAAATGGAGCTGAAATGCAAATAAAACTAAACCATCTGTTGTGAAGGCATGTCAGTATACAAGCAAAAGAGTCTGGGATATGTTTTATACGACATAAGATTAAGCTGAAAAGCATTGCAAACAGCTGTGAAAATTATTTTTTGCTTTTACCCGATGCACATGTTAGTATGTGCTGCTATAACTTTAAGACTATGTGCTATTAAAGGGTTACTCCACCCCAAAAAGAAAATAGTGTCATTAATCACTTCACTGCCATCAGTGGTTTAACCATAACATTATGAAGCTACGACAATACTTTTTGTATGCAGAGAAAATAAAAATAACGACTTTATAGAAAAATCCCCTGTCAAGGAATGTCAACGCACTAGCAACGGAAATTTGGGATCTGTTTTATATGAATTACACTTAGAATTCATACCAAAAACTAGCGCAAATCACTGGGAAAAAGTTTATTTTCTCGTGAGGGCCACTTTATGTTACGTTTTGCTACTATATCTTTAAGACCATATGCTAATGAATACCATGCATTATTCGAATGTCCTGCCAGCATTTGAGGTTTTCAACTTCCCCTTAAAACAGTTCCTGTTAACATCGATCTGTGAAAACAACTTAAAAATCAGTATTTCGTGAAAATGTAATTTTTTTTGCTCCCGCGCAGTGTTTGCCCATTAAAAAAAAAAGTAACGAGTTACATAATCTGACTAAAAGTATCTGGCATATGGCGATGTCACTTAGTAAACAAACACTACGTAAAACACAATAAAAAAGCAAACACAGGACATCATCGTTTTCACAAATTTACATTTTTGGTTCATTTTCCTAAGTTTGCATTTTCAGACTCCCAAAACAACGCGTTGCTTAAATAAATGGCCCGAAACTCTTAAGTTTTCCGCTTCGAAATGGTCCAATCACAGACCATTTCTCAAATTGAAAATGGCTGTATATGAGCTAAAGATGCTTTAATGTGTCCCTCTGTCTCTCTGTCCCCCTCAGCTCATGGCGCTCTCAGTCCGGTCGTCTTTTTTCACTCCCTTCTCCCCTGTGTGTGATAATCACCACTGCTGGAGGGGTAGATGGGGGAGGAGGTGGATGGAGATGCCCCTGCACCCCTGCGGTGGTTTATCAGCCCGAGTGTGTCAGCACTGCAGGAGGACAAACCTGTCAGAGCTGAAAGAGTGAGAGAGGGAGGGAGGTTGAAGGAGAGTGGAGGTGTCAGCGTGTGACTGATTGCGGCCCTCCACTCGCAAGGCTATAGCCCCCTCCTCACCATCACCCCGTTTCTGCACACAAATCTCTTCGCACCAACACACACAAGCGCTTTCTGCCTCACTTTTCAGTGCTGGAGCCATGCAGCTAATAAAAAAATGTCCAAAAGTACAAATACCTTGACTTTCATTGGCGCGACTGAAAAATGTTTCCCTTCACACAATTACAAGCGAACCCATTAAGGAATGAATGCATTCATTAGTAATTTACTTTGTCAAAATTACATTTTAAATGAAATATTCAATTTTTGTTTTAATTATTAAGTGACATTTATTATTTAAAAAGTGCAATTAAAGAAAAAATTAAAAAGGCACAGCAACGATGAACGTCCGACAGAATGATTAACTAAATCGATGCAATATTATTCATGTTTGAATATTACTTTGTAAATTACTTTAATGCGTATATTTATTTTTTCATTATTCACTTATTCAAAAATGTACAAAAAATAATTTAGTAATTAATAAATTGGTAAATACAAAAATATAGCATATAAATAGTAAAAACAAGAATGGGATGACACTGAAGAGAATGAAGAGATGGCAGAATGAATTAATTTATTTATAATTTTTAAATATTTATTATGCATTTTATAATGTATCAATTAATGAAAAAAAAATTTATTTAACAAATTGATATAATTAATAAAAAACATTTTTTACACACACACGAAAAATGATTAAAACCTATACAAGTGAGGTATATTATCTTTAGGATAATTTTTTTTTTTTTATAATCAACATGCCAAATAATATTACATTTATGAACATATCCCATCAGTCCCAAATTTTATAGCTCACACAATTTGCACTCATAGCATTTATTAATTATTTCCTTCATTTCTGTGCTTCAAAAGCAGGTCGACACATCAGCAGTTACCACAAGCCCCTTGCACTCGCTCTCAGCTAAAAATACAGAGTGCTTCTGCAGCAGGAAAGCACTGTCGTTTCGACGCTGGGCTCATGCACGGCGCTGCTGACCACAGGTTCTGCTGTACCGAAGCTTACACATGCTGAGAAAGGTCTTAATTAATGGAAAGAAAGTGTGTGTTTGTGTGTTGGAGGTGTGCGTGGTGAGCCAGACGGGGGATGATTTATTCCAGTGTCACCTTGACCCCTGACGCAGGGATACAGCTCAATTAAACAGGATTGGCCCCACGGCACTGCTTTCATCTACTGCCCGTGAGTTCTGCAAAACACGCAGACACAAGGCCACATACACTGGATCCAAAAACATCCATATGGGGTGCTTTCACATCCGTCTGCCACCAAAACCCCAAAATGCTAATGACCTAAACCAAAATACACCAATGAAACATAAATGAAGTAGAATTGATTCCCACAGGCTGCACTGTTTCTTCTGTGGTTATAATTGCTCTTCAAAACTTCTGTTTCCAAACACTTTAAATCATTATCCAGAGATCTATACAACTGGCCTCAGATCAGTGGTAGAACATGAAACAGCATTCGCAACTGTTTTAATCCCATAATGTGGCGTGTTTGCAAGTGAAATACGATATTCAACGATTTAATCAGATTGATTTTCCTTTGCGATTGTTCTGCTGCAGGCAACAATAAAAAATACTTTCCCATTGAATCCTTCACCTCAAATGAAGTGCAGTTACGTTGGGAGAATCCACTGGATGATATCCATACATATATGTAGTAATTTCCATTATTTTTATTTTATTGTTTTTAAAGTATTGCATTCATTTTTAAGCCACATTTAAGCTTTTTTTCATGCATATATCTTTTTTTTTTTTTTTAAAGAAATGTCTTCTAAGAACCTTAATCTTACTGTTACAAAAACAATTTATGAATTTATAAAATTAATGCATTCATTATTGGTGTATTTTTTTAATAGTTATTACTTTATGTTAAACTATGGAATTATTTTATGTAAATTCTTTCTCATTTATATGTTTCTGATTAGGACATGCCACTCAGTTTTCACAGAAATTAAATGCATACACACACATATTATATACACACACACACACACATTTTAATTTTTATAGTTATTTTCAGTATTTAAAATGACCTGCATTCCTTTTAAACGTTTAAATAAATATTACATTTATTTTTTCCTTTCCGTTTAAAAATGTAAACAAATCCTTTACCTAAATGTACTGTTGCATACAAATCTTTTAACAAGTTTTGTATTTGTCACTTTTATTTACTTCATTAAGCTTCTATTTTTTGCTTATAAATAAATATATAACTCTTATTTAAAATTTGTATTTGAAAGAACATCAGTAAGGTAAATTAATTTGCCATATAATTCACAATCCATAATAAACTATTCAATTAGACTTTTAATGATAACTCGTTTTAATAACCCTCGTGTCGTTTCAAACCCATAAACCTTTGTTCATCTTCGAAACACAAAATAAGATAAAAAAAGGGGAAAGCATACTCTCTAAAACGGCAGAAGACATAATTCACGGGAGAAGAACGGTAGAGTAAATAATGGTCTTTTTGTTTTCTTGGTGCAAAACTGATGGACTTTTTTTTAAACCACATTTCTGGATCATTTCAGTTGTATTGCCGCCTTTGAAGGCTAAGGAGGCTCTCAGATTTCATCAATGATATCTTAATTTGTGTTTCGAAGATGAACGAAGGTCTTATGGATTTGGAACAACACAAGAGTGAGTAATCAGTGACATCATTTTTATTTTGGAGTGAACTAACCCTTTAATGAAGTCTAAAGAACAGACAACTTTTATTTTTTCCCCCTCAAACTTAGAGGAAGCATGAAACCAAGCAGGTTAAAGCGGCTAGTCGGGTTACCTGCAAAAGCCTTGGAGATGTGCTCCTTCTTCCACTCCCAAGGTTGGTCGTATTCATCAGCGGGCCTGTCATCATCCTGCGGCAGCCTGCTCTCCCTCCCCTCCTCAGGCAGATCCGGCTGCCCTGGGACGCGCTCCTCATATGGGGTGTCATAGAGCTGGACCTCCCCTCTCCCCCAGCCTCCTGCTCCACCCCCAGCCCTCCTCTGCAGCTCTGCATCACCATACAAACCTCATATAAACTTTCACAAACAAAATCTTATAAAGCCATCCATTGTTTTTTATCCGTGCAGATTTGGAGCGGTTTAGCATAACATCCCTTGCTCACCAATGGGTGTTCTACGGTGAATGGGTGCCGTCAGAACAAGAGTCTAAAGAGCTGATAAAAACATCACAATAATCCACAAGTAATCAATACTACTTCAGTGAGGTAGCAACAGCACCACCATGCTGTGCATATTTCTCTCCCGATTTATAAAAGACATAAAAGATACTTGCGGCACCCATTCACTGCAGAGCATTCATTGGGAAGTGATATAAAGCTAAATTTCTCCGAAAAAAACCCTTCTTCTACATTTTGGATTTCCAGACAGTGAGTACATTTACATTTTTGGGTGAAACTCTTTCATTAAACGAAACCAAACTGTGGTTATTCACATTGTCAGTCACATGGCCTGTCCAAGTGCAGTTCGTGGTCAGAATAAGTCACAAAGTGAACCAGACTTTGCGTTGACAGTCCAACATCTGGCTTTGTAAGATTAGTGTCATAACAGTTGGGTACGAAAGCTGATTCAGGCATCTTCTAGAAGTTTCATTGTGGCATGTGTTCATTAAAATGGTGCGAGACGGGCCACGCTGTTAAATCAAGACACAACAATAAATCGATATGTTCCCTGGGCTCCACAGCTGGGCTCCCTCGCCTGGGCCACATTAATTATGAAAATATCTGGTGAGGAGTGGCGGGGTATGAATCTGAAGGAGAGACGAATTGTGTTTGCACAGCTTGCCGGCTTTATACGGGAGGGCTTAACAAAGAGAGAAAGAGATGCGAGTGTGTGTGTGAGTGTGAGTGTGTGTGTGTGTGCGCGCAGACCCAGTCCAATCTCAAGGACTGCGGTCTCTCATCTCTCCTGATTTTCATTTCCATTATCATACCTCTCGACTGACAAGCACCAAACAACAGGATGTCTGAATGACCTTCAAGTGCTTTTCAGCAGAAATAACAGTCGCTTAAAAGCCCTTTAGCAAAAGAACTGCAACTAAGAAACTTTTGAGGAATATCAAAATGCTTTCATTTTAGCTCAAGGTTTTAGCTCGAATCAGATGCTATTACAACTGTTTAGGCGATTCTGGCCAGTACGGATAAGCCAATAATGATTTATCCGATAACTGATTTTAAAATTCGAAAATAAAATAAATTTGAATTTAAAATTACACATAACACACAAACAATAACAACATTCAGTCACTTTAAATGCTACAAGTGAATTGCAGAATCAGGGTTATCCATCATTTGCTAAAACTATAAAAAAATTTATAATTTAATTTAATGTTATAATAATAAGAAAAAAACTAAAAAGAAATTCTGACTTTCCAACTAGTTCAAATGTGTATTAAAATAACTAAAAACTAGAACTTAACTCTGTGTAATACAATAAAACAACAAAACTACAGAAATGTTTACCTTCAAAAAAAACAACAAAAAAACAAAACAAATGTATTTTAAAAACAAAGCTTTAGCATTGTAACACTATCAGGTTTGTAAAGATTACATTTAAATTAATATTTAACTTGTGTTATTAATTTAGTATCTCTTAGGATATTAAGCTTTAGATAATGCCAAAGGAAATCTATATATGTCATTTTTGTATCTATTATTACTTTCAATTAGCTTTTAAATTTCTAATTTCAGTTTTATTTTCATTTTAGTTAAAGTTGTATTAATTGAAGTACTTGAACTTGGTTCATCTCAGTTAGAGGGAACATATCTCCTAATGTTCATTTAAGCTTTTTATTAAATATTTCTATTTTTATTTTATTTAAAAGCTTTAGTAAACTTTATCAAAATTTCCATGCACTCTCTAAAATGACGAAAGGTGCAAGTCGTGGAGATTATTCAAAAAAAAAAAAAAAAAATTACGAAGTTAATCAACTGATGTCACTTGGACTGTGTTTTTAATACATTTTGAGACCTGGGATCATTTCAGTTGTGTTGCTGTCGATGTAGGGTCTAATGGCTCTCTGATATCATCAAACATTTGTGTTCTGAAGATGAACGAAGGTCTTATGGGATTTGACCGACACAAGGGTGAGTAATTAATGACAGAATTTTCATTTCGGGGTGAACTAACCCTTTAAATGTACAATTTTTATCAATACAATAAAACATAATATTTATATCAGTTAGAAACATATGGAAGCTATCTCTTGTTCAAACACTGCATTTAATAGACACAGTATGTAATAAAGAACACAAATGTTGTTGATTCATCGTTGTATAGAAATCTGAACATTCCCTTAATCTTTTCAACCCTAAATGCTAATTAACAAAGACATCCATGAATTAGTCACTTGAGTTTCGGCAAACAGCCCAGACATTATAAATTACCAGAATGTGAAACCAAAGAGACCAGACATGGGACGGACTGCCTGGAAAGAAATACCAGCATGGACGTGTGCTTCAATGAGAGAGAAAGAAAGAAAGAAAGATGGAGAAGAAATCAGGCAGGCGTAGAGTAACAAGAGAAAGACAAACTTTAACCTTCACACATCCTGCCTCTATTGGGCTCCTTAGCCGTCTCCATAGCGACAAAGAGGAGGCCCTGAGGGACAGACCCTGAGGTGGAGGGAGAGGGAGAGCTACAGGAGTGTGTGTTGATGTTAAGCGTTTGTGACGCGTGAGAGAGGGGCTGCTAGATGCCCCCGTACCTGCGAATTAATGGAGAACGAGTGAAGAAATTAACCTGTAGAGACGGATTGAAAATTAAAGGAGGCTGCCTTAAAGGCAAGACCGATCTGAGGTGGATGCTGGGGTCCTGCAGTGAGAACAAAACAACACAATTCTTTGAAAATAAGGAATACAATGCATTTTAGCAAAAGTTTGTCTACATAGACAGCTGCAGCTTGCTGTAGATCACTGAGAAGCTCTGTGTATCAACTGGTGGTCCGTTTAAAAACAGCTGAGAGAGATTTACTGCTAATCAAAGAACTGGCTTTACTGAGGAGATGCGCAAATGTATCGAGAGAGATATATATATATATATATATAGTGCAGCCTTATTTGTTATATAACAAATTGAAGCCATAACGGCAACATTTGGAAGCAGTTGTGTGCTAGCTAGCTGCTGAAAAGTCGCTAAATAAGGACTGCAGCTCTGATCCGAGTTTACATTCTTAACAAATTCTTAACTAAAACATGTTAGCAACTTGCATCTTTAAGTAAATGTGCTCTAAATTGACATTTTGCAATGCTGGTTATAAGCCGATTTGAAAATTCAATTCTAATAAATAAATAAACCGCAACAGGTCCACTTCAGCTAAAAGATAGCTTGCTAAACTGTGGTAAATACTGAAATCTGTATTAAAATCCTGGCCGATAAATACATAACGATTATTTAACTGATAACAGACCATATTTAAATTATATTACATTTTTATACAGTAAATTAAATTGTCTGGACACATTAAAACACTAAAAACAGTTATTTTGATACAAGTGAAATTCAGTATCACAACATTAAAATTTACAGTATGAACATTTTCAGTTAACAGTAGTATTAAAGCTGCGGTTCGGAACTTTTAGCAAGTACTCAATGGATCCATTTTCCAAACTGTGTTTTGGCTTGTCCTGAATCACTACAGTACACCTATAACAAGTCTTTATATTCAGACTGGTTCGGGTAGGTGCCGCCGCGGAGTAGCCCAGTACCTGCGTGACTCGTCATGGATATAAACAGAGAGAAGTAGCTCTGGCTACTTTAGGTAAATGAAGGTACGGCTGTATCATTCACACTTTGGAACAAAACCAAATGAGAAAGTCTCCTGAGCTAATGCTAACAACCCTATTTTCTCATACATCAAAAAGTTCTGTTTTAAAAACCCAAAGGAAATTCCTGAGGGAAACCATAGAAAATTAGCCTTCCCGACCAGCAACCTGACACCAAGAACAAACTACTCTACTCGAGTTAAGTTATAATCGCCCTTTCCCTGGACTCTGCTGATAACACCAATGCATTATGGGCCTGCTTCAACTGCAAATGATACATGCAATGCTGCCTTAAAGGAACACTCCACTTTATCAAAATAGGCTCATTTTCCAACTAAATTAAGTTTTACCGTTTTCGCATTTCCATTCAGCCAATCTCCAAATCCGGTGGCAGCACTTTTAGCCGTAGCTTAGCATAGATCATTAAATCTGATTAGACCATTAGCATCTCACTCAAAAATGACCAAAGAGGTTAGATATTTTTCTTAGCTGAGGACTATTTTCAGGTACCTGCTATACCGCCAGACCAGGAGATCAGCTGAACGGATTCAAAAATAGTAAAACTCAACTTGGGGGAGTTGGAAAATGAGGCTATTTTCCAAAATAGTGGCTTGTTCCTTTGGCCAGGTGTCTTAGAAAACAGCAAAACGTTGGCGGGCACCTTTTGGAATAGTCTACCCAGATGATGCCATGCTGTCTAGGTTTTAAAGGTTAAATCTCTCAAATCAGCAAGTGATTTGATCAGCAAGGGCAAAGTTCAACAAATTGGTTATAAGGTATAAAACTTTGGAACAGATTACATGAATATCAAACAGTAATCTGTGAGTCACTGTCTGACAGCTCTGGATGTCTGGGCAGTCGCTGTGAAAGACACACTCATACTTCGTTTTCTCCATACGACTCAGAGCAGGCCAGACACCCCTGGGCTATGGGAACACACACCAAACGGGACAAAGTCTGACTGACCGGTTATCACTTTCTGGGCCTCGTAGGGCTCCATGTAGCCGTTGTTCTCAGGAGTGATTGGGCCTTGAGTGGTTTCAGGTCGCGGGTCCAAACGTGCATCGAATGGGTCGGAGTAGTCGGTATCTCCCATGACTGGAGCTGAAGGAACCACCTGAAACAAGAACCAAGTTATGTGACGATCAGAAGTGGGAACGCAAGAAATCCCTTTAATTGGGTGCAACAAATTGAAGACTCTCTCAGTTTGCTGAGGAATAAATGAAAGGGAATCATTTTACATGATTATGAGGCAAAAAAAACAGACTGGTGCTGTGTGTTTCTCACAGTAATGCGCAGCAACGTGTTCATTTACACGTGATCAGCTCAGGATCCATTGTTCCATTGAGTCTCAGAGTAAAGCAGTTCAAACAAGCGGTCACTCTTAACATTAATTTGGGAACACACCATGCAGAAAGTATTTTAAATTTACAACAAAAGTACTGTAAATAAAAGTATTATAGGATTTTATATATATATATATATATCTTAACCCCTTTTTCTTAATTCCTCATATGTATAATAATATAATTTTTCATTTATGCCAAAATTTTAAAGTAAAGATATTTTGTAAATTAACTACTGTACATATCGAAACTTAATTACTGATTAGTAAAACGCATTGCTAAGGACTACATTAGGACAACTTTAAAAGGTGATTTTCTCAATATTTAGATGGTTTTTTTCCAGATCGGATTCCAGATCTTCAAAGCGTTGTAACTCGGTCAAATACTGTCCTATACTAACATACCATCCAATAATGGAAATGTATTTATTCAGCTTTTTGAAGATGTATAAATCTCAATCATAAAAACATCACAATCATGACTGGTTGTGTTTCAGGGTCACATATAAAAAAAAGCATGGCCTGGATGAATACGACATGCTTTAGTTTAAATACTGAAAGTGAAATAAATTGTTGTAATCCTTTCCCCAAGTCTAATGTGCTCATTACAACAGGTGTGGTCATTTTAGTTTGATTGCAATGAATAGGGTTTAACTTACTATATGATAATAATATAATATTTTACCTAATATTTTAATATTCATATAAAATAATTTATAAATATAATTTTTTCCAAAAAAGAAACCAATTAGTTGTTCATTTTGAAAGACCCGTCTTATTTTTTCTTGCATATTTAATACTGCTCTTTAATTAAGCAAAAACTTTTTATCTGATTACTCAATTATTCGATGGCATTTTCTGTAGAATACTAAAATATTCGATAGCTGCAATCCTAAAGAAAATACTGTTTTAGTCTTTCTCCATGTCAACATTGCTGTTTTTTTTATTTGTTAAAAACGACTAGCAATTTATATTGTACTATATACATTAACATAATATACATTGTCCATTTCACATATAAATATGTAACAGTAATTCTGAAAAATATATAAATATAATGAATTTTTATACTACTACTATACTATTTCTGTTATTATTATTATTATTATGATGTATCGTTATCGTCGTGTTGATGTGTAATCACAAAACGTCGGACCATATTGGCAGCCCTACAAGCTCGTACAGCATACCTGGGCATTAAAAATGACAAAAAATAATAATAATTTTTGCGGTTTAATTAAACAGCAGTTTCCTCCCCCAAAATCAGACAGCTCTAGTGTCTTCACACACTTTCAAAAGGTGTTGCTTCAACAACACCACCATATCCAGCGCAAGACACTGAAAACCAGCACACTTTTCCCGTGAAGCAGGAGGAGGCAGTGGGGAAGTGTTGATGAGCGTGTTAGGAGCTGCGGTTGTCTCCCACACCAGGAAGCCCTCAATCAGCTGGCACCGAGACAAATACAAAGACGGCCATATGGTCTCTCAAGCAAGGGCTTCAGCCAACGGCTCCATGCGGCACCATTCAGCCTGCAAACCGCGGCATGCAACAATCTCCCGATTTCCCACCAGGCAAATCGCCCCATTGTCTGGCTGATCTTTAACAAGACTACGAGTACAATAAATCTGAAACGTTCATTAAGAACGCTATAAAAACTTAATTAGGAGTACGGTGGAAATTAATGAAGGTTAACGGAGAATGATGCGTAACGGTGCTCGCAAGACAATGCACTTAGAGGGTCGCCATTAAATTGGGTTTTAAATCGATGGCGCGACATTGGCACGGCCGTTCTTCAAGCCCAACCAATCAGCTCGCTCATCACTGGTACTGATTACAATCAATGAGACTGCACTGAAGGCTGCTATCTGTCTGTGGCCATGTGTGTGCGTGGATTCCTCCGCTGTCTGCCAGTATCGAATCTCTACTCGATGTCTGATCACAGGCCGAACCTTCCTGGCTCTTGTGAGTATTCTCTGTGGGGCCGCCCCAACCCCACCAGCCTAACTAAACTCCATGTATTATTCAAGAGCTTCAGCTGTGGTGGATCAAGGGCTTTTGACACCTACGGTGCTCCGAGACACGAAATCTAATGCAGGGTTAACAGAGGGTTTACATGAAAGATTGTTTCACACCGCAAATCACTTGTTTGACAGTTTGTTTTACGCATTTCATCTCCTGATGGCTTCAGGTATCACCAAAATCCCTCAGATCGACGACTACTTAGCGTTGTAAAACACAGTAAGTGGCATATATTGAGTTTATGTATAGGCCTATATGAAAAACATTTACCCCACAAATTAATATATCAATATTAATTAAGCTTTTTTCTTATTTTCTTTCACTTAGGATGTAATTAATCATGACTAACTGTTGCCCAGCACTTATTTTATTTATATATATATATATATATATATATATATAATTTAATTAGACATACATGTATAGTCAACACATGCCAAACCGTTCTTAAAAACCTATATACAAATACACTGTATATGGAGTGTATATATGCATATACACTCCATTTCCCATTGGTTGGTCAGATACATAGCCCCGCCTCTAAATTCACACCATTGGTTAAGCACTTTGTTGTGATGGACTGGTTGGTTGATTTTACAGCAATAAATGAGTATTTCACACAACATGCAAAATTTACTCAGGACAATTTCCAACTTATTTTTTTAGGATATTTGTTACCCATTACTCGTCCAATGCAGAAAATATCTTTTCTTTACTACAGTATTGTAAATAACTCACCGGATCTGTTGGTTCCTCTAAAGACACAGAACTTAATAGAATCTTGCTCCGTCCCAGGTCTTGCGAGTCCACCTTTATGAGGCGATGTTTTGGCGACACAACCTTGATATCCAGACTGGAGGATTTCAGAGGAGAACCGAAGCCCATGTGGGAAGTTTCAGTTGACCCGTTGTCATTTCTAGCTCTGTTCTCAAAGTCTTCATAAGGGTCTTCAAAGTCAAGGTTCTTCTGTGCACGATACGCCTTCAATATCTCACTCTCGCTGTAGTCTGGTTTGGGCGGCTGCGGGGGAACTCGTTTGCTCCCGAAACTTAAATAGTCCTTCAACCACTTTGCCATTCTATTCTGTGTGTGAATGTCCAACGGTGAAGGACACAAAGACTCCAGTGGTCCTCAAAGAGTCCAATGGTGACCTATAATGAGGTCAGGGATCTAGACTGTGGATGGGATTATACGCTTATCCACAAACCAAGCAGAACGCCATGGGAATAATGCACTGAATTCATGTTTCAGTTCAACGGTATGGTCCTCAAACTAGGTCGACCCCCGGATAAACCGACCTGGATTCACAGGTAGCCCATGGACAGCACCTCTGCAACAACAAATAAACATTCAGGAATGAGAACAATACATGTGATGGAAAGAAAAATACTTATCTGGCTAATAATATCCACATTATTAAATCTGAAAAGCATTTTTTCAATATAAATGCATGGACAGCCTTCGAACCAATATGACGTCCTTCCACAGACCTGTCAGAAAATAATTAGAGATCAACTGAAAAAATATGATAGATAGATAAAAAGACAGATAGATAAGATTTTCACTTTGGGTAGTTAATAAAGCAGCTTGAAAGAGGAGCTGCTGCAACAAGCTGTTTAAGAACAAAAGCAAACAAACTAACGCTAGAGGATTCGCACGTGCTTCGGGTGCGCACAATAAAACAGTTCAACTCGACCGCAAAAAGACATCATAATCACAAAAACCGAGTAAGAGCAAGTGAAAACGAGCAACTCTGTGAGATAACGACTGAGAACTTCTCTCGCAAACTAAACGCGAGTCGGCGATGAGCAGTCGCACTTTCAGCCAACGCTAAACACTTCACAGCTGACATGACGAACACTTCATCTAAAATATCACGACCGGTGATTTGAGATAAAGACGAGTTGAGGTAACGTTACTCACGTTGTTGATTTTAGCGGTAAATTGTGGTGGAACTCTTGACGCGGTTCTCCCGAATGTTGCACGAGGACAGCAACGCGGGCGCCAATAACGCGATGAAGAACGTGCTCGCTGCTGGAGAACAGATGAGAACAACATGAGAAGAACAGTAAAGCTCGTCTGAACGCGTCTGGTTGTGAGAGGGACCGAGCGAGAGAGCTGGAGCGTTTAAAGGGGAGGGCTTCACATCCAGCGGTGCTGTATTTTCCCTTTAGCCGATCATTATTACAAGCTGTATTGCACACATATGAAAATATGCTTATTGTAGGTGTTGGCACAGTTTAAGATTCGATACTGTTAATTGCATTAAATATATAATAAAAAGAAATCACTTCATTAAATAGGATATAATTCGTTTTTTGTTTTTTTGTAATAGGATACCTGTAATAGGATAAGTTATAAAACACGTTGCCATTAAACAAACTCTTACAGGCTTATAAGACTCTTAAAACAGGACTTCTTACTGAGATATAGTCCTTATGGCAACTCCCAGTGTGACAACTGGCCCCCAAATCCCATTATACTGCGATTATAGTCATTTATTAATTTATTTGTTTGATTAATAGCTAAAAAGCAAACTTTAAACAAACAGACCTTAAAGAGTGCTGTTGATAACACTAGAATCATTAAATGTAGACGTAGTTAATAAACTGTTTACATTTTATACCAATCAGTGAAGATGGGTGGAACAATGAATTGATAGATAGCTAGATGGACAGATAGATAGATAGATAGATAGATAGACAGATGAAGGGATGGATATATGGACTCATGATGGATGGATAAATAGATAGAGGGACGGATGAAGGGAGGGACAGATGATAGATAGATGGACAGTTGATGGATAGATAGATAGATAGATGGATGGATGGACAGATGATAAATGGATGGATGGACAGATGATAGATGGCGGATGGATGGCTGGATGGACAGATGATGGATGATAGACTGATGGATGGACAGATGATAAATGGATGGATGAACAGATGACGGATGGATAGATAGATAGATAGATAGATAGATAGATAGATAGATAGATAGATAGATAGATAGATAGTTAGACGAATGGATGGACAGTTGATGGATAGATAGATAGATAGATAGATAGATAGATAGATAGATAGATAGACGAATGGATGGACAGTTGATGGATAGATAGATAGATAGATAGATAGTTAGACGAATGGATGGACAGTTGATGGATAGATAGATAGATAGATAGATAGATAGATAGATAGATAGATAGATGGACGGATGGATAGATGGACGGACGGATGGACGGATGGATGATTGATAGATAGCTCTGGTAAATGAGACTGTGATTAATTAAGGGGAAACTATGATCTGATCTATAACAGTCTCACATGAATCTGACAGACTCAGCACAGTGTTAATGATGTGAAGGTGTGTGTTTCGAGATGCGGAGGTAGAGAGTCATAAAACTGAGGCCCAGGGCTAATCGTTTACAACACACAACAAATAACAAACGCACATCTGTGCTGCTAGCTTGTGGCTGCGTCCTCTCATACAGATGTCTTAATGTGCTTCAGATGCTAACTGAATTCAAACAAAGAAGAAGCAGATGACATTGTAGGCATATACAGTATATATATATATATTTCCCATGCCGTTAAAATGCGAACCTGGAAACCTCACTATATAAAGACGCTGTTTTTACGACAGCCATGATCTCACTCTCTCTTTCTCCCACATAGAGGGAAGGATGAGGTCATAGCAGCCGCCATCCGCCACCCCCTCCATCCCCAGCCAGCGTCGACACACATCTTCCCCTCACTTTTCTAAATTGCCCCTTTCAAACGGGGACATGTTAGAGAGGGGAAGGGTCTCCTGGGACAAAGAAAAACGTCAGTACAGAGAGGGAAATTGCCATTTCTAGAGAAAGACAGAAGGGAATAGTAAAAAGGTTAATATATGATTTGAACATTATACATTTAAATGTGCTTTTCTGTACCAGTACATGCGCTCAAACTATTACTATACATTAATGCAAAGATTTAGACTATGCCATTTTTTATATTAATGCTTTAGAAGGGTCTTTTTTTTTTAAGTAACTTTTACACACACAATATGTATTATGTGTTCTGGAATATGAGAAGTAATAGGATAACTAAATATTTTCAAAATATTAAATTAAATATTACATAAAAAAAAGTATATATATATATATATAATTACAGTTTTACATTTTTTTAATTATTTTTTTAAACAATAGATATTGCATTTCAGGTACTTTTAACAGTTTCTTTTATTATTATTATATTTATTTTTGGAATTTTATTTCATAGTTATTCAATATATGTATGCATGTATATAGCCTACATATACACATGCACACACACACACACACACACACACACATATATATAAATAAATTAATTATAAATTGTTTGTATATATGTAATATACATTATACAATATATATATTTTACATTATATTTATAAAAATATATATTGCAGATATACACTGAATTTTATATATATATATATATATATATATATATATATATATATACACTATACTGTCAAATGTTCAACCTTAACATGCTCTTAGTATTTATCGCCCCCACGTGGTCACTCATATGTATTACCAAACCTGACTCGCTACGTATACATCCACGTGCACACAAGTTTAAGATGCATGTTTTTTAAACAAATATATCTTACAGTACTAACATAATAACAGTGGTTTAGATGCATTTTTAAAGTAACTCGATAATACAATGGGTGGGTAAACTGTGAATGAAACCAGCATAACACTCACCAGCTAAAGAAAAATAATCATATCTGCTGCAAATGGTCATTTCCTGGGAACGGAACGTCAGGTGAGGCGCGCTCTGATTGGCTTTTGGGCTTTTAAACTTTTATCTGATTGGCTTGTATTTATCTTTAGCATTTTTATATCTTAAATAATTCATATTAAGAGTCGGCCTCTTATTGTATTATTTAACACCGTTTTATATCAGAAAAAAAGCGCGTCGCGGTGTAGCGCATTGAAGCTCGAAACATGCGGTGCTCGCATCTGTCAATCAAGACCGTACTGCCCGTCCCTCGCCGCTGATTGGTGGGATTTCGTGCCCAGTCAGCCAAGTCCAACAGGCGTGTATTCTGCAAATGACGTCAGGGCATCCCACCACAGGACATCCACACAGCAGACCCGAGGAAAGCCAAATACCGTCAAACACTGAATGTAAGTCATTCTGCAATTATCTTGTTTTATTGAATGCCTTCTGTACAAAGCTTCCGCATTTCTACGACTTCTAGTGTTGAGTCTTCATCAAGCATGTGCTTAGAGCAAGAATGATTAGGCCTACTCAAAATAAACACTTATACACAATAAACAACGATGCAGAGTTGCTTTCAGACTTACTAAAAACATTAATCACAAACTTCTGTATTCGTTCACATTTTATAAGACTTTCACGAGGCATGTGTTGGTAAACCAGTATATAATTTATATTTCTTAGTGTATATAATATCTGTTTTCTTCATTACAGCTCATGAAGATACTTTAAAACAAGATGAAAACATTAAAAGCAAAGTTCAAGAAGTCGGAGGTAAGAACCTGTCACATGTCAAGTGTGCTAGTCTTCCTACTTTAGTTTGTCTGACTATTAATACGAGCCATTATGTTTCCAAAACTGTAATTTATAGTATCTTGGCTGTTAGATATCTTGAGTATTTTTCATGAGCAGGCAGTAGAAGAGCAGGCCAGCCTGCAGACGGCACCTGTAACTAGAGACCTGTGTTCAATTATTGAAACACATTCATTCATTCACTCACAGACTGCGTATATATGATGTATTCTGTGCTCTTCATTGTTAGATGCTTTTATGGACCTTCATCTTCACTAATATTCATAACACATGGCATTTTTGGATCTGAGCCCACTGTGTGAAGGTGAAATCCACCATCCTGGTATCTGAATGAAGCGTGTGTGTGTTTTTCCCGTCTGAGGTTGTGTTGGGATGGACAGATAGATGAGCCACTGTAGGGGAGGGAAAGTGAGCTGGATGTTATCTCTTTGTTATTAATCTAACCAAACTTAACGCCTGGGTTAGATGCTGTCGGCTGTCGGTGGGGTCATAAAGTCAAAGAAAGATATATGTGTGTGTTAGAAAAGATTTTGGGTGGGAAAAACCTAACAAAACTAATTTTATATTTTAATTTATATTCCTATTATATCTCAATAGATAAAATATAATGCTATCGATATTATATATATACAACTTTGATTAACTTTTTTATCCACTTTAAATGTTGACTTCTGCATATATGGAATTATTTATATGCAAGATTACTATATAAATAGATATAACCATAAAAATGGTCTTTCACAATTGATATAAAATAATGCAGTGTATGTATATATAAAAAAGAAATACATATCTAATTGTAAAAAAAAAAAAACTTCTGTAAAAATAATAATACATTAATTACAAACATAAGCATTTAAATAAAAAAACATACAATAATAATAAATGTATAATTTCATAATAAATATAAATATTTAAAAATAAATCTATACATTTTATAATTGTTTTTTGTCAAATATGTACGGAAGTTCTAAGCGGTCATTTATTAACATTTTTTTCCCGTCTTGTTTTCTCGTGATCACTTCTTATTTTTCTCGTGATCTCGACATAACAAAAGTTGTTTTTTGTTATCATTATTCTTTTTTTTTTTCTGGTCTCAACTAAAAACTCATTTGAAGGAATAAAGTTTGATTTAACAGCAAATCGAAATGCAAACAGAAAGAAATCAATAGATTTAATAATAATAATAATAATTTAGCC
>JAUYWG010000060.1:7681769-7697173 GCA_034779775.1 Enteromius afrohamiltoni | reverse complement strand
CGAGATCACGAGAAAATTAAGTCGTGATCACGAGAAAACAACTCTTGTTATGTCGAGATCACGAGAAAATTAAGTCGTGATCACGAGAAAACAACTCTTGTTATGTCGAGATCACGAGAAAATTAAGTCGTGATCACGAGAAAACAACTCTTGTTATGTCGAGATCACGAGAAAAATAAAATGTGATCACGAGAAAACAAGATGGAAAAAAATTATAATACATGACCGCTTAGAACTTCTGTAAATATATGTAATTTTAGTACACACACATATATACATACTGTATACTGTTTATTCATATTTTTCAATATTATTTTTATAAACATTATTTATAAATTAATCATTTTATTTTCAGCTTTCATTAGACTTTTGTTGAGTAATTTTGGTATATGCTTTTGTCATTTCTATTGTTTGTTCACTATTTTTTTTCTTTGTCATATATATATATATATATATATATATATATATATACTGTATTTAATTTCATTTCAGCATTGACAAAAACAAATGTTGATGTTTGAACATTTGAATTAATAAGCTATAACAACACTTATTTATTTATTTACTACATTTTTTATTTATTTACTTTTCTATACTAATCACTTTTAAAGGGGTTAATCTTATCAACATCAGTGTGCCAAGACTGCAGCACCAGCCAGTGTGTTTGACCCTAAGCATGTAAAATAGCCTTATGTTATTTATATAATTTACACGACTGCTCGTCAATTCTGTCTTTACATTAATTTGCGCTTCCTGTATCGCGCATGGCGCAGCATGGTTGCGCTTTCAATAGCATTTTTGTCAATATTTAATCTATGTTAATCTATGCTGCAGATGCACGGTTTTGTTTACTAGCATGCTGACCTGCGCGTGATGCTTCCAGTAATATTAACTTCTTGCATCTCACTAAATGAGGACATGAATACAGTAGGCTACATGAAAAACATCTCCCGACCTGCTCCGAGGGTTACTTCAAGAGCATCTGACTGTTGCGTTTGAGTAAATCTATAGTCATATCATGTACACACAGAACTGTAAAGGTATTCATGGCAAGCCGTCAAAATAAAAGTTGGGTTTGAACATGGCGGCAGAAATATGTTACTATTGTTCAGTAGAATGTACATAATAGGCTACTATAAATTTTTTTTAAACTGTAATATAAAATCCCCTTTATTTTCCAACAATAAAATTTAAATCTTGATTAACTAAAAGACAAATGTTTTGTGCCTTTTGAATTTTCAGAGAGGAAAAAACACTATACTACAAAGGCTGTTGTAAGAATAAATAAAAGTGCACTAGTTTAAAGGCAGGAGAACAGATGTGTAAACTGAAAACTATTTGAACTTTATTAAAACTAATTTGCACTGATACATTGTGTTGGATATACGTTTTTCCGTGCAGTGGCTCAGGAGGTTTTGAGTTTGTATAAATGTCAACAAGCTGGAGATATTTTGAGATAATGTCATTTTGTTAAAACTGATTTCATAAAATTGTTATTGAAAACAGCATCGTTCAGAAACCGATATCGAAGTCAAGGTATTGTATCAGTATCTGTAAATTTTTTGAACGAGCCAGCCCTAGACAAAAGACAATTTATCGTGATGATCCAGTCAAATCCTGCATGAGATTTACAATCAAATCCTGTTCTACGCTAACCTGGCTTCCGTGACTATAAAGCTCATAGGAGCTTAGTCTGGCCAAGCTACCTCGCTACGGCGGGCTTAACCTGCGCCCATCAGATGCCTCTGTATACTACTGGATGAATCTACAACCAATCAGACCAATCATTCCACTGACAAAGTTCAAAAGAGCATTGCATCAGACGAAAATATGGCCACGTCTTTATGTGAAAAAGATGAGTCATCAATATTTATAAGAAGAAAACTTTATCAACATCCCAAGATTTGCAAGTTTTAGGAGTGCGTTAGCATATAAGTGACCTCAAAGCTAACAGACCTTGAATATAAACCACAATATTGTTATTCTACAGCACTGTATGGCATTACAGGAAGTGACTTAATCTGACTGACTTAGCATAAAAGTGAAACACTAGTGTACACTAGACACACTAGGGAAGGTTGCAGAACCCAAACTCTGTGTCTTTTTATACCTTCATTTAGTCTGATTGCTGACTGTGTATTCCGCTTGTTGTGTTTGCTGACTTCTCACCCACCCCCCTATGATAATACGGTAGCTTTGGGATCAGAGAACGTTTAGCTGTGAGACGCAGGGAACAGTGTGGACGGTAAAATATGTGATGGTTGCAGAGAAGCGAGACAGAATTGGGATAGAGAGTAAAAAAAAGAAGGACAACGGGACAGGGAGGTGTGTGTGCGCCAGGCAGTGACTGCAGTGTGTGTCGTATATATCTCTGCAGACAGCAGAACAGGACGGCATAGCAAGAGTTGCACACGATTTCAGCGCTCGGATATATAGTCAGAGTTAGGGGTTTAGTAGCATTTAGGCCAGATAGATTACATACAAAGTCACAACCTTGTCTGTTTTATGAGGGCTTAGGTAGCATAGTGGGCATGTTCAGGTCCAGTCTTTGCTGTCCTTGTTGAGAGCACATAGCTTGGATGGGTCGTGGAAAGAAGCTGAGGTTTCATACGTCCTCTGAGCTCTATGGATCCTCATGTCATCTTTAGCCCAATGAAAAGCTTCTGCATGTGTTACGGCGTGATTACGGTATGTACAGCCCCTCCCTGTGAGGGTATACATGGAGACGTTATGATTTTTTAAATTAAAAACTTTCAAAGAAGATGCATGTAGCTGAATACAGCAAGAAAACATAATCCATAATTACTAAGTTGTACAAAAAACAACAAGAATAGAAATTGTGGCCATGACTGAAGAATTAGTTCCTATAACTCTTTCAGTCATTTGTTTTATGTATGTTGTATAATCAGAATAAAACAAGGGAATGAATAAGTACAACAGAGTCATTATTTAACTACAACAAGCGAATGCATTTTCCAATGTCACAAATTTGTACAGCATAGTCGTGATTTCATGTGGTTACGATTTAATTAAAGTGAGAACAACGAATTTGTAAAAACAACATGAACGAGTTACTAAAACATTATAATGGTTTCACTAAGACAAGGGAGTGAATTCGTACAACATGGTAACAATTAAATGGGGTTGTGATTTAACTAAAATGAGAAAACAAAATTTGTACAATTTGGTCACAATAAGGACTAAATTAATTCAGCGCAGTTGTCATTTATTGTTGCAGGGTAACGAACAGTGTACGATAAATAAAGTTATTGTCTATCAAATAAGTCGTCAGCAA
Organism: Enteromius afrohamiltoni; assembly: GCA_034779775.1. Classification (NCBI taxonomy): domain Eukaryota; kingdom Metazoa; phylum Chordata; class Actinopteri; order Cypriniformes; family Cyprinidae; genus Enteromius; species Enteromius afrohamiltoni. The sequence continues at coordinate 7,693,878 of JAUYWG010000060.1, read as the reverse complement.
TTTGAATCTTGAAGTAACATATTTGCATAATATCCGCCCACGTTCTACGTCACAAACAACTTGCCCCGCCCACAAACAGTAAAATTTAAAAGTGTTCATTTAAAAGTGCATTTATCTTGTTTTAAAAAAAAATGTAAAAATACTATTTTTGGTCAAAGACGGAAAAGTATAATATTGAAAAAGATGTGTTTGTGTTAAAATATGTTAAGTGTGTTGTAATGTGTATCTGTGTTTTTAGAGTCAGGACTGGAGTAAGACAGATGACAGATTGTTGCAGGCTGTAGAACAGAATGATCCTGAAAAAGTTGCAACACTGCTGGTGAAGAAAGGTCTCTGCCCATCCAAACTGGACTCTGAGGGCAAATCGGCGTGAGTGAACCGCTAATGACATGCAATGCCAAAAATATTGTAAATACGTTGAATTAAAAAAAATAGCACATGGACAATGAAAGAAATTACTGAGTTCACAGGTTCCATCTTTGTGCTTCTCGAGGACGGTTGGACTGTCTGGAGGTCATCCTCTCTCATGGGGTGGACATCAATGTAACAGACGGCACAGGTAAGGTTTAGTGTACTAATGTACACAATAGAAGTTCTTATTGGTCTCAGAGTGATTTATTTCTCTTTGTAGGGTTTAATGCTCTCCATCTTGCTGCTAAGCATGGACAGTCAGATTGCCTAAAACGGCTTCTTCAGGTAGGAGTCTTAGAAAGAGTTCATGCTGATTTGATGCTGAAGTAGTACAGTTCTAATGCTTATTCTGTAGGAGAGGGTGCCCGTTGACACCACAGACAGTTTTGGGAGGACGTCTTTACACCATGCTGGTAATAAAAACTCCTCCAGCTTTTAAACATTTGAACATTGCGTTTGGATGTTAACACAAGGCTGCTGTTGGTTCAGATGTTATTCTGTCTTTGTCTTTGTGCAGCTGTAAGTGGCTGCTTGTCCTGCACTGAGATCCTGTGGGACTTCAAAGCCAACCTTGATGCTCAAGACGGAGTAAGTTCAGTTGAACACAACACAGTAAAAAGATTATTTATATTTGTACATTTGGCAGTAGAAGTGACATCAGGATGTACTTTTTATTATGCATGCATGTATCCATAGGGACACTAAGAAGTGTCTGACAAATGTTGAGTAGAGTGAGTTCACATTACTGTATTTTCATAGGATGGGTCAACTCCATTGATTCTGGGTGCCCAGATGAGCAGAGTCGAACTTTGTGCCTTCCTTTTGGAACGAGGTGCCAATCCTAATATACAGGACAACCAGGGCAGGTTAGATATTCTATAAACAGCTTGTGTGCAAAATAAATGCACAAAAACATTTAAAATTGAGTTATAGTTTAATTTATTTATTTATTTATTTTATATTTTAACAGGAAATGGTTTGCATGGTTTAAATCAGTGTTATTAAGAGTATTAAAACTTGATTGAACATTAATTGAATATAGCTGCATAAGATATAAGATATTCATATTGGATGGAAAAAATAAAAATTAAACTTAAGTTAAAATGAGAAATGTTGTGTTTGCAACTGACTGAAATAAAATAAACTGAAGTTGAGAAAAAAAAGCAATTAAGTCTAATTAAAAATAATATTTAGGAGGGAAAAACAAAACCTAAACAAATTCCAAAGGTAAATTTTAAATGATAACATTATTATATATATATATATATATATATATATATATATATAGTATTTATATTCTATTATAGCTATTATTTAATAAACATTTTGTATATATTCTATTCTGCTTTTAAAGTTTACATTTAAATAATTTCTTTAATTTTTTTGATCTAAATATAAATGTTGCCTCATCAACCAGCTGTAATAAAGTACGTTTTCTATAGATTTTTCTATAAAACTCTATTTATTTCAGTTAAAGTTTATTTTATTTAAAGTTACAATTCTTGTTTTAGTACAGTTTAACTACAATTATGTATAATATAATTTTGTACACATATACATGTTTTTTTTAGGTTTGTTTTTGCTTCTAGTCCTTCAGGTTAAACAGAGAAATGATCATGTTATTTTCAACAGAATACATATGTACTATTTCATATATTGGACATTTGGGTTTCATTGGGTTTTTCGAGGCAGATCAGCATTGATGTTGGCCTGTGAGAGTGACAGCATGGAGACAGTAGAGGTGTTATTGAAAGGTGGAGCTGACCCACATCTTATCGACGCCCTGGGCCACAACTCCACCCACTACAGCATCACCGCCGGCAACCACAGCATCACACAGCTTCTGCAGAGTGTAGGCGTTTCCACAGGTAAGCACACACACACACATGTCACTCTCACCTTTAATTGCTTCGAGAGAGAGGGACCATCTGGTGCCTAGTGGTTCTCTGATGTTCGGCCCCCTTTTTCATTTGGATACGCTCGTAATCTGAGAGGAGAGACTAAAAAGCAGATGTTACATTGGGTCAGGGGATGAAAACACAGGGAAGTTTGCTAACTCCAGTTACAAAGGCCGATTGGAAACATATGTCGCTCTGACTTGGAAATGGATCCCAGGGTTAATAAAGGGCCCCTGTGGTCGTACCACCTGACAGAGTGATAAATGTGCTGCTTTCATGTCGCCTCTCTTTTTAATGCAACAGTGAGCATGTGGTGGAACGGGAAGATTATATATAGTTATGTGTTTGAATGTGGCTTGCTGAGTGTGTTTGGAGTGATGGTGTGTGTGAGTCTCACCGCCCTGCTGTCTGTTTCTTATTTCTGTCCCATGCATTCCCAGCTGCTGAGGGTTCGAGTGAGGAGGTAATTGTCAAAAGAAACGGCCTCTCCCAACACTTTATCACATGCATACAAATAACGAAACCACGGAATATCCCCGAGGATGGATTATGCTGTTCTAAATGACCAATGTTTCACAAATATAGTTGATTTTATTACTCAGCAGAGATAAGCTTAACTGTGGCATCCAGACAGTTTGATTTAAAGGCGAAGTTTGTAATCTTTGCACCCCTAGTGGCAACATGTGGGATTACAAAAATCATTTTCAGTATTCTGCCTTAAGTTGTGGTCAGATTGACTCTTTTCAGCCAATTTTCATAGGCAAAAATAAGCAGGATTGTGGAAAATAGCAAATATTTTTCAAACATCGGGTTCTAAAAATGTGAAAGCTCCTCGCACGAGTGGTGCTACATTATTAATAATAAAATAGTGAAACTTTTTGACTGCAAAAATTTTGTGTGAAGTCCACGAATGTGACCACATCTTTGCATATAGTTGTTGGAAAAGACAAAAGAAAAACATTACATCTCATAAGAATGCACTTCACCTTTAAGGAGTCGAATCAGTAGCGTAATCGCATGTTACAGATATAACTAACACTGCTGCTTTGCTTTGCTTTCTAACTCTCCATCCTGAAACTCCGCCCATACCAGCAGGCTCCTCCTCCTCCCAATCCCCCATCTAGTGGAACCACACCCCGCAAAAGGAAAGCCCCTCCTCCTCCTAAATCTCCTGCTCAGGTACAATGGGATCACGAATCCCATAAAACGCTATAAAAAGTAAAAAAATATCTTAAAGGGATAGTACACCTAAAAATGTCAAATCTGTCATCACTGGAACACAAAATAAATTCAGAAATTAACACACTCCTTTGTTTCAACATTGAAGTGGTTGTCAAGCTTGCGAATGGAGATGAAAACAATTTAATAGTACTGTATGACAGATTTTTCATTTTGCACAAACTATTTCTTTAAATACACGGTACTGGGTATTATTCAGTAATAACTGAATGGTTTGTTCATATTTAAAAAAATCATGAAGTACAGTTTAGGTCATTGTACACTGAGCCCGAAATTGTCATATGCGTTTTTTAGGGTTTTTTTCGTATTCGTCATCTTTTCCTATCAAAATGCATGGGACTGATGGGAAAACGCAAAAAAGTCAAAGTCAAAAAAATTGTGACAGATAAACGTTTCGGAGGAAGTGTGGTAAAGGGTAAAGGTGAGTGACACAACGTGAGGTCGTATTTATTTTTATTTTATTTATTTTTATTTATTTTTTATTACAATTTCGAACTAAAATTTTAGACTTGATGTGTAATGACCTTCAAAACAAATTCGCAATGCCGAGGAATTAGTTCTTAATTTCGTTCTAATGTTAATGAATTTTGGAATATTCTAAATTAATATTTATTTGAAATTTGAAAGCTTTATGAAGAATCATGATTTGTTTGCGCAGATGTTCATATGACGTTTTCACTCATAAATTAGCGCATACATAGAATGGAATCTGTTTTATTGTTCTGTATTCCCGCGTTAATGATTAAATGACATTTTAGTATTTAAAAACAACATCTAATTCATTGAAATCATGAAACAACAGTTCATCAAGTTTTACAAAAAATCTTTTTCAGACCCTATGAATTCAGTTATATTTTATCGCAAATTCTAATTATTCTTTTTAATTCATACATAACTGTATATTTAAATAATATTCTTTTCCCTTTTGTATTTAAACTCTAGTTCACATTACAGTTTTATCAAGTGTACAGCCCTTTTGGTTTATTCATCTGAAATGTGCAAAATTCCATGTAATTCCACGTTGTTTTGCCGAATTCCACGATTTCTTCCATATATTCCACATCACAGAGGTCATAGGGCCTTAGTATCATACACATTTCAAATTTTAGTTAATTATGCATGGCTTATGCTTAATAATTCTTCAGGGCCCGCCCCCTTCCTCAGACGCCTCAAGCACGCCACCTCTCCCTGTCCCCACCCAATCACCTGACTCACAGAGCCCCGCCCCGCCTTCTCCGGCCCCCAGGACCCAACTTTCCCCATCTGAGAACCTTGTGAGTGACAACCAATGTGAAAAACCACAGTGCTGTGGCCAACATAACCCATAGTCAGCAGTCACAGTATATTAAGTAATTTTCTGCATTGTGACTATTTCTACAACGTGTGTTTGTGTGTCAGGTGGAGGATGAAGAAGTCTTTGAAGAGATTCGTAAGCTCAGGCTGGAGAGAGGTCGTCTGCTGCAGAAAATCAAGGTTCTGGAGCAGCAGCAGAGCAGCACCACCACTGCCCTGGAGGAGGTACTGCACCTTTTTATCTATACAGGGTTTAAAACTCTTAAAAATTAGGTCAAATTTCAGTGAAAAGTGTCCCTTTACTTTCAGAAAACCCTGATTGTTAAAATCAGGAGCCCCCAAAAACGTTATATGATGGATATGTAAATATGTGATGCACATACAACAAATAACAAAGTGGATCAGGGCCTTGAAGGGACAGTTCACTCAAAAAAATTAAACTTTGTCAGCGTTTACTCATTTTGATGTTGTTCCAAACCTATATCAGTTTCTATCGTCTGCTGAAGACAAAATATATTTTAAAGAATTTTGGTAAGCAAAACTGTTGACTGCAGCCATTGACTTCCATATTTTTTTCCATAGATTTTGTTTTCATTCTATGGAAGTTAATGGCCACCATCAACTGTTTGGTTAACAACATAATTTGAAATATCTAATTTTGTGTTCAACAGAATAAAGAAACCAATACAAGTTTGCTTGAGCAAGTTAAGACAGACATTTTTGTCTTTAAACGTGTTTGTTTGTCATGTTGCAGTTATCACTAAATTTGTCACATGTTTTGCAGCTAAACTCATTGAGAGAGCATCTGAGGGAGGTTGAGGCAGAGCGTGACCGACTGCTGGCCGAGCTGGAGGAGTTGAGAGCAGCTCAGGTAAGTGGGATGACCTGTGACTCAGAAGACGCGGAGGACTCAGATGACATGCTGGACTTCCCAGGTGAGCCGAGAACACTTCTTGTCACAAAAAGCGATTGGTAGAACTGGGAAAAGGCCTGGGGCAAATTAAATGGGACATTTCTGTTTATGTCGTAACAGGAGCAGAGAAGTTACTATCTAAGCAATCGCGAGGTCTGGATGCTGTTTCGCCAGCTGAGGGCACCTCTCAAGAGAATCCTGCCATGGTAGAGCAGCTTCGCAGAAAAGTAGAGGAACTGACCTCCCAGAATGCCGACCTGGTTCTCAAAGTGCAGGTGAAGTTTCTCTTGCATTCTCACACACGTGCAGAATGCAAGCAGAGCACTAAATCACAGGCATGCATGCACACATACAGAATGCTGACCTCATTGTCTGTGTTTAGAGGTGTTTTCAGCAGCTTCTTAAAGGTTATTTAGATGGGCACGATAAATATGCACTAACCACAAACTGCATCTGACCTGCTTCTTAAAGCCCCAAATCTGCTATAGAGATTTAAAAACGGGAACACACAAAACGTGCACAGAACGTGTAGTTCATCTTGATGCTGTAGATGTAGCTCAGATATAGATGTTTTCCATTTTATATTTATTGCATTCTCCATGTTATTCTCATCACTTAAAAAAAGATACCTTTATATTGTATTTTTGTATTCTCAATGGGGATTCACATCATTGCATTTTTGACACTTAATTCCTTAATCTATTGATGTCTAAGAGAATTTAGTAGAAGATGTGCTTAATTTGAACAAAAATAATGCAAAAAAAACTACCTTTATTTTCAAGAGAATAAAATAAAAACGTAACCTAAAAGAATATATATATATAAACTCTTGTTTACTTGTAACTTTTGTATCTGTTAGTGTTCCTCTAATTCTTCTGCTCTGGAAATTTAGGGCAGCCTATAAAACCATATTGTAAAGAATTATGAAATTTTGAACACTGATAGAGGACAGTCCCAACATTTTTGTTTGTTTGTGCTAATACTGTAAGGGCTTGAAATAAACCTTCATAAAAATTGAACCAGCTCACCAAAGTGTAGCGTATTCAGACCAAATTTGGTGTGTGTTGTGACAACCATGATCTGAGGTTACCTGCACAGTTTCAACACAGTGCCTCCTAGTGGTCAGGAGATTTGAAAATGTTTTGCTTATACTGTAAATTCTGAACGGTTTGGCCAGAAATCACAAGATTCAGTACGATACGGAACAATGCCCAAACTTATTATGTGTCCTTAACACCATACCCTGAATGTACTCATAAGGTTTCAGGGCAGCGCTAACTTGTGGTGAAAAAATATAATGGATTTTTTTAAAACATGCTAATAGCTTAAAATAGCTAATAGCCAAAAACATTGATACCAATTATCCCATAAACTGCATATGAAACTCTCTGCAAAGCTTTGCCATACTGACACCAAACTTTGTACATGCTACTGTCACCTCAAAACAACGGCACCACATCAATTTGGTATATGTTTCATGGTCTTACTATACAGAGTACTTATTTAAAAAGCTAAAGCACAGCTGACATTATAATAGCTCTAATCTGATCAGTGTGGTACTGCATTCTGGTAAAAATAGCATGGCACGTATGTTAAGCGCTAATATGACATTCCACTTACAAAGCCCTCGTGGTAAATGTTTGGGGAACACGTGCAGCGGACTCATGTTTTTTGGTTTAAATGAGCTTAGTCAAAAGTGTTTGTAGCAAAGTTATTACTTACAACTGCATAAATAAGCCATGTTTGGGAAGGTCCTCCTGAAACTGGGTTGCATTTTCATTGAAATCCAGGGTTAAACAAACAGATCAAAAAACACTATGAGGATAATGGCTGAGGCAACATATGGCAAACACATGTGTTGTCTTTAAAAGAGAAAAACAAACCTTAGTTATTGCTATATATATATATATATGTATTTTGTGGCCTGCAGATGCTGGAAATGTTTGAGAAGGATGACACGGATATGCAGAGCTCGGGCCCAGATTTTGTTCCCACAGCTCAGTACGAATCTTTAAGAAGAGAGTTTGAGGAACTGCAGGAAAAATACTCCAGAGCCCAGGCTTCAACTGAAGCCTCAAGCATCGCAGAGGATCCTGGGTAATGTGGTTAAAATGAGATCAGACTAATATTTTTTTCTTGATGTGATTCAGTACATACTGTTTATGTCATCTATAATTGCATTTATAAGACAATAAGCAGTAGGTTTTTGCTTATTGTCAATGTTAAAATGTTACTTGTTTCTCCATTGGATGTTATCAACCTCATTTTAAATCTAAGAGTGGGCATTTGTAACTTTTATGTGACATTTCTGGTGTTGTTTGCTACTAATTATTTGACCTTTTTAAAAACAGCCGATTATTCTGCTTGATACTGCAGAATTCAGTTATATCACATAAAAATAGCTGAATGTTTACTCAATTTTTACTTAAAATTACCAAAACATATTTCACCATTGATAAAAAATGTTGGAACTGGCACCTACCTAACAAATAAACCTATGGAAATGAAAATTAAGAAACGTAACCATTAACAAGTAGAGATGGGAGAAATTAATCGATACTTTGGCTCTGGTGATTCATACCCCTGTTGACAAGGAAGTTGTTAGAGTTGAAACTGGGACTTACCTAATTTAACTATTATCAGTCACTCAGGCACATTTGAATCCTGTCAAGTATTTAAAATGTTTGCTTTCCCAATGGTTGCTTTCCTTAGATCTGAGGAGAAAGATCAAAAAGCTCTGGTGGAACAACTGGCTCAAGCCCAGGCTGAGTTAGAGGAACTCAAAGAACAGATGCGTCTGGGGGTCTATTCAGTGGAGGAAGCAGGAGTGAAGCCTGAAGGGGGCTCCAAGTCCCCTGAGGAAGGGATAAATCTGGAGAACCAGCAGCTGAGAGCAAGGGTGCAGGAGCTGGAGGCAGAGCTAGCCAGCAAAAAGACAGATGGGGAGGGGCTTCATAATGGTGACAATGACACCATCCAACAGCTGAAACAGAGGGTGACTGAACTTAAGGCAGCTCTGCAGAATAAAGAGAAAGGGGAAGAGGGAGAGGAGGAGAAAGAGACAGTTGTGAGCCTTAAAAAGCGGGTGGAAGAGCTGGAAAAAGCCCTGGAGCAAAGTAAGACGGCAGGGCACAAGGAGGGCGAGGGAGCACCGGTAAACGGGTTGCAGGGACGGGTGGAAGAACTCGAGCGAGCACTGAAGGAGAGCGTCCCTCGAGGTAAGTTTGAGGAGGTTCAGGTCAGTTTGGGTCTTCAGCTTAACCAGCTAGCTCACGAACGAGCCGAAGTGGCTACCCGACTCAACCAGGCCTTACTGGAGCTGGAAAGGCTCCGCCCACCATCCCACATTGGTGAAGATGAGGACGACGAGGACCCGTCCGAGAGCTCAGAGGTTTCCATTGCATCTGGTGAGTGCACCTGTTGTCACTCTGAGGCTCTCCGAAATATCCATTTAATTCCTGCCTTTAAATATAACTCCAGTTTTTGACCAATCAGAGCACTCCCTGCACCTGTCGCCAGGCGGACGAACCTTAGAGGCGATACAGGAGGAGCTGGAAGTTGCAAGGCAAGAGGCGGCACAAGCTCTGGACAGCCTGTGTGCCGAGAGAGAAAGCCGGGCTCAGGATGCACTACAGCTAAGAGATGCAATACCACTGGTGCAACACCAGGAGACACTGTCCGCAATAGCCCAGCAGCTCGCGCAAACAGAAAAAGAGCTGCAAGGAGAGCGAGCACTGCGCGAGGAAGCTCAAACTGAGCTCGCCAAACTAGAGTCCGAGCTGAAGGCTGTGCAAAAAGAGTCAGTTAGCAAGGAAGAACATGATAAAGTCAAGGTAAGTTACATAAGATGTTGAAATGTGGCATTGTCCAATTTTTGAATCAATTTTTGGAACTGAATCATCACAATGATTCATAAAGCGGTCAAATCATTTGATTCTTGGTCCTGGAGAGCCATTCTCCTGCAGAGTTTAGCTCCAGCCCTAGTTAAGTAGCGTGTCGGGGCAAGTTGGAGTTCTGCACGACGTTGACCCTCCAGGAGCAGGTTCGGACATCCTTAAACTATGGTTTCTGAGCTTGATTCTTCCTCACTTCAGGCAGAGTTAGAGCACTCTCTAGAGGAGAGTCGGCAGAGTGCAAGAGCGGCTCAGGAGTCTCTGAGTGAAAAAGAGATGGAACTGAAAGATCTACGATCGCAGAAAGCTTTAGAACAAGGACTGGTGTCCAAAGAAGACCATGAGGCCCAGAGACTATCCCTACAGGCTGAGATCAACACCGTGACCACCCAGTTAGCCGATCTAGCACGCAAGCATGAGAAGACCTGCACAGAGGTGTGTTGTCCTTGATGTTGTCTATGACAGTTTCCTCTTCACCTATCTGCAGGCAAGTTAAAAATGAAGTTTTATTTTAAAAAAAAGTGTTCTCCCGCAGGTGTTCCAGGTGCAGCGGGAGGCTTTATTTAATAAGAGCGAGCGTCAGGTGGCTGAATCCCAGCTGGAGGCAGTTAAAAAGCAGCTGGCGGATCTTCAGGCCGAGTCTACCCACATCCAACAGCTACACCAGGACATCCAAGACTCACAGGGGCTCATCAAGGAGAAAGACCGCAAGGTGTGATGGGAAAAATATGCCTACTTGCACAAGTACATCTCAATTCTCAGTATTGATGAAAAAGTAAGCAATAAGTACCTGGATGTCCTTCAGTGAGACTCTGAAGTGCACAACTAATGGACACTTGACTGTCCCATGAGGCCATAGGAGGGGAGTTGTGAATAGAGTGCAGCTGTTGGGTTCTGGAAGGAAAATTGGGTAATTGATTTTTAACAACAACTTATTAACCATAAAATAGACCTAGTGTGTGCTACAAGGTTTTTAATCAATGCTATATGCATTTGTCACAGTCAAACTACATTACCCATAATTCTAGAAAAAAATCAGCCAATCATAGAATCACATCAGTAAATTCCATCAAAATAACACTTTAGCGCCTGCCTATTCTCACAGATCACTGTGAATGATCCATGATATGGACATTTGATTCTTTCTTTTTCCGCTGTCTTACCATCTCCCTGCAGATCACAGAGTTATCTAAGGAGGTTTTTCGTCTGAAGGAGGCTCTGGGGGCTTTGACTCCTCCACTGGCACGTTCTCCATCGCCACCATCCTCAGGGATACCTGGACAACAGTTGGCACTGCAGAACCGTGTGACCGCATTAACACAGCAACTCCAGGTGCTGCTTTATCAGCTTTATTGAAAATTACGAGCTTAAATAGATTCTTTATGGGCATTGATGGTTCCATGAGGAAACTTTAAGATCCATAGAACCTTGCACAAAAGGTTATTTATCGTGTGGAAAGAAGTCTTTCTGATTTTTAAAATGTTGTTCACTTGAAGAAACTAATGGTTCTTTTAAAGCTGTTTCAAGGAAAGGTTCTTTGGGGAAAAAGTTCTTCTGTGGCACTGCTGAGAAGGACACCTTTTGGAACTTTCATTTTTAAGAGTGTAGAACAGCTATTTTTTTCTTAGTGTGAAGAGCACTACAGAGACCTTTTTGTGGAATGGATCCCATTGAGTGCCAATGAAGAACCTTTATTTTTTAAAAGTGTGCACGTTTAAATGAATAAACTTTATTTAAAGGTTTTCCTTGGTTCTTTTTCTCAGGACTGGGAGCGCAAACACAAGGCTGTCGTTTCAGTATATCGTTCTCATCTATTAGCAGCTGTACAGGTGAGACCCATAACCCACTCTTACAGCTACAGGAACGTCTTATGTTACTCACACCTATGTATCTGTTTATGACCTAACAGGGCCGCATGGATGAAGAAGTTCAGGCGCTTTTGCTTCAAATTCTCCGTATGTCACAGAAAGGTCAAAATTAGTGCTTTGCGACTGCTGTACGTACCCTGGAACCGAAGTGTATCACCACTGTGCACCGCCAACAAGAGGCACTGAAACTGTGAATGAGAAGATATAGTTTTGGAACATTACAGAGAAGATTATATTTCCTGTATGTGAGGATTTATGAGGGACAACACAGATACTTTTGTACCACATTTCAATAAACGGAGAAATGATTCTGACGTGCCTTTCTTTGCAACTCTGCGGTTTACACTTCCTTTGCAGGCTTTTCGCAGTACTGTATGCAAAATTTACTTTGTGGTAAAAAGTATGTTTCGATAAAATGCGTAGAACACCACAGGTAATCAATCTATACAATGAAGGTGGATGGTGTGTGTGTATATACAGGTCCTTCTCAAAAAATTAGCATATTGTGATATAGTTGATTATTTTCTGTAATGTACTGATAAACATTAGACTTTCATACATTTTAGATTCATTACACACAACTGAAGTAGTTTC
>JAUYWG010000060.1:7664102-7681591 GCA_034779775.1 Enteromius afrohamiltoni | reverse complement strand
AAAATATATGAAAGTCTAATGTTTATCAGTACATTACAGAAAATAATGAACTTTATCGCAATATGCTAATTTTTTGAGAAGGACCTGTATATTCAGCAAGGATGCATTAAATTGATCGAAAGAGACAGAAAAGCTATTTGTAAAGCTTTTTTTTTTTTCAAATAAATGGCACTCTTTTTTTTTCTCTAAAAAATAACAAAACATCATAAAAGTGATCCATATGACTCGTGACAAACATTGCAAGTCATATGGAGAATGAGGGCAACATTTGCATTTTGGGAGTGCTGTTTCTTTAAAAATAGACCAAACATTTCCTTTTACTTTTCCCTTCCTGTCCAGTTTTATTGAGAATGCTTTTAGATCAGAGTAACAGAGCATAGAGAAACAACATCCTGAGAAAGCAAAGTGGTTTTTAGTGGTGGCAATGAGGTCTACAACTGGAGAAAGTTACCCGCTAGCATTCACAATTATCTCAATGTCAGTTTCTAGGCCGGAGCAAGAAGCCCAAGTATGTGTTTTGAAATTGATGTTGTTTGTAGATGCCTTTTGAACCCAAATAGTGTAGCTATAGCATCTACTATCTGATTCTAAATGAAATATGCTAACTAGATAAACCCTAGCTATTCTTTCTATTTCTGCCATATCCTAATATTGCTGAAATAGTAAGAGAAGTATGCTGTGCTATTCTGAATTCAGCTGCTGGCATACTGTGCGCAAACGCTTAATAAGAGAAACTAGGACGCAGAAAGGATGTATAAAACCTAAGTAAGGATGTTTTTGAAAAAAAAAAACTTTTAAGGCACTGGAATCTTTTTGGATAGTGGGGGAAGACAAAGAAAATGTGGTTCTTTATACACTGTATTAAGCAAGACTCTTCTTTTTATATAACCAGAATATTTGAACACTTATAGAGGCAGGTTTCAGTTGATGACAATTCTACAGAAAGCAGCTTTTAGGTTGAAATAAGATGGTTTGACATTAACTATTTATTGAAATGTATATATATATATATATATATATATATATATAAAGTGGTTGATGTTTGTGCCCAGATAAAATCAAAATAGTCCATATGAGGACTTTAAAGGTGCATTCAGTAGTTAGCTAGCGTTAGCATTGCTGCTTCTTGTGTACTTTTCAGTACCAAAACCACATGGTGTTAAATGTTTTTTTTCTTCTTACAACTTTCGGTTTGTAGAGGGACAGATTCTCATGTTATCTTAACCAGTAAAGCGCAATACATTTTCACATCACCAGACCGCGGGAAATTTGTGACACATTGTGGGTTTATCAGAACATGGAGGAGAGCTTTATGATGTTTTTATGCAAGTAATGGTGTGTGCACACCAAAAGCGAACTTGATTATTTGCAACAGTACATGCTAAATCAATGCAAACACACCAATAGACACAGATTCGCGCGGGGGACCCGATTGCCTAATATAAGGCATTGTGCTAATATACGCCTCAATAACATTAGACATTTTCAACTGGAGAGGAAAAACAATCAGCGAGGAGCTAATTGACAGTCCAGGTTGACACAGAAAGAGCATTATGAAATGATTTTATTTGCATAATCTAGAGGGAGTAACGTGATATTTGCTTCACTTTTGGTTTGCACACACCATTAAACATTACTGTACGTTAAAAACTACTTTGAGGCGAAATGTTTCCCAAACTTCAATTTTGTATTTTTACAAATTCACCACATCTGCCAATAAAATTAGCTTAGTTTGGAACTGACCTCTGATTAAGCAGTGCGTATGCTTATGCGTGTGCTTATGTTTTGCTTTTTTTAACTACTGAATGCACCTTAAAACAAAACCGTATTTGTTTGTGACTAAACGCAAAAGAGAAATGGAGTGTTTGTGAAGTATAATGCGTGTCTGAATCACTAGGGTTTAAAAAAGGGCAATATCACACGAGCATGACCCAAACGTTTGGTCCTGAGTTCATAAATTAAACATGTGCATTTAATACGACTGCATTAGAGCGACTGAGCTTATGAGCTTTATGTAACGTCCTTAACAAATACTGCATCCTGAGAGCAAACCCTTGGTAAGCACAACACAATGATGTCCAGAGTCTCAGCGGTGACCATCAGAGAAGATCAGAGCCACGGTTACTGAATACATCACACTGAGAAACAACAGCTCAGCGACGACGAGCGCTCGTATGGATGTCAAGGAAGGGAACAAGATGGTCTGTCTCATGTGTTTCACACAAGTTCACATTTCTGAGAGGAAATGCCAAGAACAGTCTGCTGGGATAAAGTGTTCATAAGCACTTTATTTCCCAATGCCAAACTCTCAGTTGGGGTCTTCTCCGTAGAAGAAGGGGTGGATTGAGCAAGACAATGCCGAAAACTGTTTGTGGTCGGTGCCTAAGGAACAGCGATATCCCACAAGTCCAAGTGGAAGCTCAGAGTCTGTTTAAGGCAATAGTGTGGGCCTCTAGATTGGCGGCACAGGGGATGGCCTTGCACCCTAAAAAAACACAATACATAAGAGATGAATTACCCAAACAAACAGTTTTGATAATCTCTAGAAAAATGCTGTGAACTTCTTACCATATACTCTATATGGGCTTACACAGGAAGTCAGTTCTTTCTGCAGACCACCTGCTGGAGGTGTAACTCGCTCTCCGCTGCAACAATCGGCAGCTTGTTTGTCAGGTGGTAGTTGATCAGGTGGCTGATGCTCTCAAAAAGCATGTCTTTAGTCCGAACCTAATGAAAAATTACATTAAGAATTAATAAAATAAGGTCATACAAAGAAAATGCGACTTGGTGTGGTTTAAGGACCTTTTCATAATTTGACGGCTCAAAGTTTAATTATTTTTTATAATAATACAAATTATTTTAGCATTTCATTCCTTTTTTGTATACTTTTATTTTTTAACAAAATGTGATATTATTATTAGTAGTAAAATAATATTCTCCAACTTTTTAATAATAATAATATTGATTATAATAATTCCTGTTTTACATTTTTGAATTTTAATTTAATTTTTAGCATATATGTCACGCCGTCTGTCGTTCCATGTGTCTTTGTGTTTTGTTTTCGTTACCTGTATCCTCCTCCAGCCGTGTCTGTCCAGGTGTGTCTTGTTAATGTCTGATTAGTGTCTGTATAAAACCGGGTCCTGTTCAGTCTGTCTTTGTCTGTTGTTAAAGTTGCGTCATGTCTGTTTTGAGCTCTGCACAGCTCTCCGCGTTTTCCTTTATGTTTCCTGAGTTATTAAATGTTTCGCATCAATCCAGTTTTCCGAGTCTGTTCATATCTGTATATCTGTTCATTCATGCATGTACTTTTTTATTAGTTTATGAATAACATTATATTTCTATTATATATAATATTTTCCTTTTTAGTTTTATCTGTACCATTTTAATTGTCATATTTTTTAGTTTTTATTCATTTTGTAGAATTGTTAAATTTTGATATATATATAAAAATACTTTTATATTCTGTCCTGTGATTTATTTTATTTATGAAAAGTGCTCTACAAATAAAATAATATATTTTTATATTTATGTTTTTAATTTTTGCTTTTATTTTAGCATTTTTTAATCTAGCGTATATAATTTATTTTATTTTTGTGCATTTTTGTAATTGTTTTCAAAAAAATTATTAATGCTATAAAAATATAAACATTCATTTAATTATTGTTGTTTTTATCATGAACCGAAATCATTAATAGTAGTTAACGTATCAGGCAGATAAGGGCTGGATTGCTTTCATATCAATAGTTAAAAGTATACTTTGATTCCACATATCTGTACAAAATACCCCAATGAGAACTTGGGGGCTTCATTGATTACTTTGTGAGTTCTTGGAAACCCAACTCTGACATCAAACTGGAACCTCATCAAAATCTACAGCTTGAAGCGCCACTCACCACTCCTTCGGGATCCACCAACAGCAGATGTTTGGGAAGCCCACACTGCATCCCAGTCAGAACATACTGGCCCGGGTTAGTGGCACTGTCCCGCACCAGGAAATCTCCATCTCGTCCCAGCAGGTTCTCTGCATCCCTGCGGCTCATGCGGCCGTGGTACCACATCTCCCGCCTCAGCTGGTCCTCTGTGGGGGCGACGGGAGCCCGGCGCCGTGGGGGACTCGGCCACTTGTCCTCCAACACACAAACTCCTCCAGCCTCGTGCAGACGCAGGGCATCCTCAAATGGCCCTGTTGGCCCATAAACAGTAGTTAACGCATTCATGAAACATATAGAATCAGTACACAGTCACTTTTAGTGGACTCACTCATATCAAAAATGTCTTTCTTTGGACTCTCAGATCTGCGTCCTCCTCGGGCGTCCATCGAGGCCTCCATGTTGTCCAGATTCTGGGTGTTTACATACAAATGTTCCTCGTAATCGCGGCTACCTGCAGGATGACCGTCTGCTCGGAGGTAACCATCGGACGTCAGAGCTAAAGAAATAGTGAAAGGACAATAAACAATGTTCACTAAAAGGTTCTATGTGCAACCTAGAATGGTTCTTCTAAGGCCCTTGGGAATCAAGTCTGGACTGTCCTAAAGCATTGCTGTGAAGACCCCCTTTTGGAACATCTTTTTAAAGAGTGTAAATAACTAAGCAATTAGAAGGGGACATTTAGAATATCAAGCCTAGTAAAAGGGTCAGAAATCACTTCAAAGAGTAAAGTAATACTGATGATTAACCAGCAGGCGTCTCACTTGAGCTGCTGTTGTTCTCCGTGTCCCAGTGCATTTCATAACACAACTGGGCGGCAGGGAGGCTGCCTGCATCTCTTTTGGCCGGTGACCCCATCTAAAAAAAAATAAGCAGGTCTAAGGTTAGTTTCCAGAGCTGGCTTTGATACAGGCATGAGTACAGCCCACTTGTTTAGACAGATAGATAGAAATTAAGATATAGATTTTTTGGCAGTGCAGAAGGTACTTAAAGCAAATAATGATAGACGGTTTGACAAGTCAGGTTTAAGAGGTCAAAGGATTCAAAAGGTTAAGTCCTTTTAAAAATAAGCACTGATAACTAAGTGCTCATTTCTAACAAATGGCATATGGGCTTTCAGCTTTCTATACAGAATGTGCTGTATTCATAAACAGCTATTTGCTTGAAGCCATTAGCGTTATGCTAACTAACACCCCTCACGAAAATGGATGTTTCTGTCTCCACAAACTCCATGCTGTTCATAAAGACAGCACTAGGAATCCACACGCGTCTATAATAAAGTCTATACACAGTTTACCTGAGCGGTTTTGCTGTGTGGTTGCGCATGGACGTGACCCAGTAGGCCCGCAGGAGGCCTGAGCCTAGAGTCCACCACTCCCCCCACAGGAGGCTCCTTTCCTGGGATGCTGTTGTAGTAATCGTGCTCAGAAGATTCCTCGTCATCACCCCACGCCGACTCTTCTGTTCGTATGGTCCTAACCGTGAAATAAAGCTATTTATCATCTTATAGATCAGTGAAAAGCTTAATCTACTAATCATTTGGTACTGATACGTATCAACAGAAAACTGTTTATCTGGTAGCATGTACTTAAAGTTTGACAATATTACCTAATATTTGCGTGTGCTTTATGTGTAATGTTTTTAAAGCTCGGGTAGCTTCTACTGTTGTTCTGAGGGAACAAAATCCAGTCGTTTTAGTGAGGTTTAACCAAGATGTGCTTTAAACATTGCTACACTGCCAACAATTGGAAACGGACTTCTTTTGCAGCTTTAGAGTTTGAAATTGTTAGCTTAGCAACTGCTAGCTGTCATTTTGCTTTGGATGCTGCTCACACAAAGCCGCCCACCGTGTTTTGTTTATTAAAGTCAAGAAAGCACATGCCACAAGGATGATTTGAAACAGAACAAAAGGAAAGAAATGATCCATTAATGATGCGACACTGAACAGTCGTGTGGTTTCTGAGAGCTCCTTAAATGAATTTAGCTTTAAATAACGGTCTGGAATCAAAACAGGATGGCCGTATGAAACACAAGCCGTGTGTATCCTGTTTCAACCTTGCCAAAACTGCTCAGAACTGAAGTTCTGTGTTAACTGCAGGTGAAACGATGCTAGCACCATTTTCATGTTGTGATGCGTTCTGAAACCCGAGCACACTATATGGTTTATGCTAAATTAGGTGAATCTCACCTATCCATCGTGGGAATGGCTTTGGGCGGGCTGTGTAGGTACTGTTTGAACTGCAGTTCGAAGGCCTGGCCGATGGTACTGATTACATTCTGAGCGAGACCGTCACTGCACTCCAGGATGTGACAAGCTGGAGAGACGGGAAAAAGGTAACATTGCTCACATGTGACAAAACAGAAAGGGGAATCTGTACATTATATGCATAAATATTTAAAAGTGTACATATGGAATAAATATTAAAAAAAAAATTTAATGTAAAAAATTAATGTAATATAAAATACCTCTTTGATTGACAGGGTCTTTGGCCACATAAGCGACGTAGTCAGGGGTATCCTGCAGCACAAGAGCAAATCAGAGTGAGAATCGGATGGCATTTGAGAGAGAGATGGGAAGAAGAGGCATTAAAGAAGCAGAAGAGGCCTCACCGAGTCTCCACCAGAGGCGAAAGATATGGACTGCATGGGGTGATGAGCAATCACCTACATAAAGAGAGGAGAGTGAGGTGATGTGATGTCTTCAGTTCAAATCGATATTTAGCACTTAAAAAAAGAAAGAAATAAAAAAGTTCTGAAGCTGCTTAAAGGCTCAATGTATATATATATATATATATATATATATATATATATATAAAAATATTTACTATAAATTATTAACAAGTCTTGTAAAACTAGAAAAAGCTCATTTAAATGGTAAGTTGTTATTTTTAGAACACAAATTAAAATCCGCAAACTCCATAGACCGCAAGGGAACTGTTTTATGCCCCCGAAAGTAGGTAAGGACTGTTAAAACAGCCCGTGTCACATCAGTGGTTCCACCTTAAATTGATGAAGCTACAAGAATAGTTTTTGTATGCAAAGAAAACAAAAATAATTATGTTAATTTAACGATTTCATCTTTTCCGGGTCGGTCTTTGCCACCATTTTATGTATGACCATTTGAAATTACATGACGGTGAGTAATTAATGAGAGCATACTAAGAGAGCAACTAACCCTTTAAGCAGTTAAGTCAAAACATACAGTATAACTATTTACTACAGTGTTGCAGAGGAACTTAAATCAGGGAAACATTTATAAACAAATCTGAATCTGAATTTATCCTGATTCGCTAAAATGAATCAAACTTTCCAAAGCTACACAAGTGAGAAAAGTTTTGTTCCGATATGATTTGAAGGGATATCCAGCACGAGAGGAGGCCGACCTGTCGTGTGGTGGGAACGAGGAGACTCAAGCCATCGATGGAGATGTTGACGCCGATGCTCATTCCTGCAAAACGTAGGTTACTCTTCCCCATGATAGACTGGAGGGTTTTATTGGTAGTCTAAAATGGGCAGCAAAAAAAAAAGTGTCACTACGTTTTCTTAGATTTATGCTTTATAGCAAAAAATGGCCAAAATTTATTTTCTTTCTTACTTACTTTTTTCTTCCAGGCAGCTTTTCCCCCAGGTACTACTTCACACAACCTGTTGATGGCCTCCCTGTGTTCACAAACACACACATACAGAACAAAACAGAGCACTATTAGAGAAGTATTATCAGATCTCACATATCCGAATAAACCAAAATACATTTCTGAAAAATAAATTATTCATAATCAAGTGAGGAATCTCAGGAGTCTGAGGCTAAGCATGATGATTATTCAAAGCAGTGTTTATTTTCATGTGTATCAACAGATCAAAGCAAAACAACAAAAACAGCTGACACACTAAATAAAACAAATCTAAGCAAAGCAAAAGAAAACAAACGAAACGTAAAAACATGGTAAGAAAAACGCCAAAACAAAGAAAAGCATAAAACAAAAAGACACAACATCAATCAATAAATAAATACTGTTTTATAAACAAAGCAAGCAAACAAAATAAATCAAAGAATAAATAAAAGCAAAAACAAAACAAAAACAAACCCAAAGACAAAACAAACAAGCATAAAAAATAAATACTGTGCCATAAAACACAAATCAAACAAAGTAAATAAACTAAAAGACAATCAATCAATCCATTAAACAAACGAAACAAAACAAAAAAACTTAAATAGTAATATCTACAATTCCTTGAAATCTTTGAAAACCCCTAAACTTAGAGAGTACTGATGGGTACCTTGTTTTTAAAGTGTGGGGCGCCAGAGAGTGTCAATTTTAGAATATAATTATTTTAAATAATTAAATAAGTTGAATTATTATACATATTTAAATGGTTTTATTTAAATAATACTAAAAGTTAATGTCAAAAATATGAGAATCATTTTTCACCTAAAAGGCTGTATCTTTGGAAACAATATTATGAAGCTGCAGACCCGGAGACCCAACTGCACGCTCAGACCTGCACTTCCAGACCTGCTGTTTTTTCAGACAATGCCACCTGCTCTGTCGCATTTGTTTAGTAGTATGTGTACCGTAGTAATGTTGTAATAATTTCCAACATTATAAAATGTATTTAGTATTTAATTATAGTTTATATTTATAGTTAGACAAAATATATGTTATTTAAATAAGTAATATACTAACCCAATTTGGGTTTTTTTTCCCACCATTTTTCTGCATTGTTTACAGCTCAATGACTTGCAGGACCTCATGTAAAAGAATACAAAAATAAAGTTTGGTGTGAGAAAATGACCCAAAGCACTATGATTTTGAATGTAAATATAGAGGATAGGGGATGTTCATCCCCTAACTCATGACTAAAGAATCTGATAAATCCTTAATAATTAGGAAAAATAAAAGAATATGAAAATATTTAAGTAACCGAACAATTTATATTTACAAATACAATGAATACAAATAAACAAGACTTAATGCATTAAATCATAACCTATGTATAATATTTTATATTGTAGCGCACAGACTTTATAATTATGGGGTATTTGTTGTTATTATGTTGCACCAGCAAGGATAGAGTTAGTACGGGGGAGTTCAAGTCAGGAAAACCCGGAAGTGAGAGACAGTTTAGTTCAGCTGGCGGTGCTTCTGTAAAAGTTGCTCTTTGTTCTAATTAAAACCGAAGATACACAAACCACAAATCTTTTGTCTGTCTCTGACCTGCTGTTACAATATAATAATGGATTCAGTAATACCGTAATATTTTATAGTAGAAACAGTGTAGGTTGCAATCTGTCAGCAATTTAATTCAGGTTAGGTAATCATCCAAACAGCAGGTGGCACTGTCTTAAAAAGCAGCAGGTCTGGAATTGCAGGTCTGAGAGTGCAGTTGAGTCTCCGGGTCTGCAGCTTCATGTTACTTTTAGCAAAAGGTACTACCATGAATGTGTCTGGGGAAATAGTAGGAAGATATATTAATTACTTACAGATAAACTAGTGCTTTCGCTGGGAAACCTGCAGATTTTTTTCCAGAGAAAAATTCTAACATTTCAAGGTTCCGAAAAAATTATGAGATTTTAAATAAGATTTTGTAAAATTACGCATCGCGCCACGTCTTCTGAATCGTTTCTAGGTGCTGACGGTATGTGTACGCTCATAGAAAACAAGGTGTTCGAATTTTAAAGATGACGCAGGGCTGTACTCCTTGTTCTTTCGGTGTATCTTTGTGCATGTGTGTTTGGGGTGGGGGGGTTAGCCTTGGGTAAGTTGAGTCAAAGGGGAGGCCCACTGTCTTAGATTTTGAAAAACCCTGCCATAACACACGTAATTAAAACCAAAATTGTAATTTCTGAAACCATATCAATGGCAATTTGGCACAGCGGCACGTGGGTTATGAGGTCAACAGCGCACTGAGTGACTTCGAAACCCCAGTGTGCTATCAAATAACCCATTAATATTTTAAAAGTGCCAACTGTCCCAGCAAAGGACTTTCCAGGGAATGTTTCCACGCTGCGCACTTCATAGTGTTATTGCGATCATTTGCATTTAGGTGTTTCTGTTGCAAGCCTTTGCGCCTGTGTGTGTTTTGCATCTTGGATCGTATTAAGAATTGCTCATTGGCCACGCTGCATGACAATGACAAACGAGAGAGCCCACCCATGCTCTCTCTTTCCCCAGAGCGCCGCAAATCAGCTGATTTACAAGCCGCCCGTTTGTGCTGCAAAATAGATTCTGGCTAAATATGCAGCCTGTTCCAAGCATTCCCATTATAACCATTATAATGTCATAATAGACTGCCGCTCTCTACTCAAAACAATCACTCTTCTCCAGTCCTCCGTGTTTATCAAGTCTAACTCCACCCCGTGCATCTGCATCATCTTAGGCCCCAGTAGGCCTCCTCAGTCATTAGTGGGAGTCGTTAATAATATATGGCTGTATCACTCCGTCTCCATCTCGCCTGTGCTATCTGCACTTTAAGCCCATCGAGGGCCACTGGGTTCGGGTTACTGCTGATCGATGAGCAAGGGCAGGGAGAGGGACTCCGCTGCTCCCCCCGGGAATCTGGAGCTCCGCCCCACCTCCCTACAAGAATGCACATGCTTCTAACACATATAAATAAACACGCACGTATAGCAAATAATGCTATCAAGCTGAAATATGAATACAAATGTACATGTGGAAGACAAAAGAACGATTTGGCGCAAAAAAAGTGCTGCAAAGTGATAATCTGTTGTTTCTGTGAAAAGCATTTCACTTAAAGGAAACTAGCATAATGTCACAACTAACTGTCAGTCCATCATACGTCAAATCTTAACATACCAAATCATTCTCTAAAACATGAAAACTGAGATTTAAAACAAATTAGAAAATGGTCAAATAAGCAAAACAAAAGCAAATAACGAAACAAATATAATTTCTAAAAGGAATAATAATAAAAAATTATTGTGTGTTACACAGTGAGTAATAAAATCCAAATGAAAAAACAAATAATAAATAAAATAATATTTAATTGTGAGTTATAATTGTGAGAAAATTCTAAATAAATAAATAAATAAATAAAAAACAACAAAAAAGACCCACTAAAAATAAAAAACAAAACATCATTTTGGGGTAGAATTTCGAAATTGAATAAAAATAAAAAATAATATTTAATTAAGAACTTTAATTAAAATCAAATAACTATCAAGAAAATGTATTGTGCTCAGCAAAAAAAAAAAAAATATATATATATATATATATATAAACAAAAACCTATATATATATAATTAAATTGTGAGTTTGACAAATCTTAAATAAAAAGTTAAAATAAACAAGAATAAAATAATAATAAAAAACAGAGCAAATCAACAACAAGAAAATCTGTAAATGAAATAATAATGAAAACAATACAATAATGAATTTTTAAAAATATTAAAAAAACAAAACAAAACAGTGTGTAACAGTATCTAAATCTAAATAAATAAGCAGAATGACCCAAAATAATAACATTGGGGGGAGCTATTTGTGTACAATCAAGACACTATTAAAGTGTTTAAAAAGGCTTAAAAGTGATCTACTGTAGGTTTAGCGAAAAACAAACAAAAAACACTTTACCTTGTGACCTGTGTCCTAGTACTAAAGTCCAGAGATCTCATCGATTTCAGAACCTCAATGCAGCCCATGTACTGCAAAAAAAAAAGGAGAACACAAAATGACACACATTACTTTTATTATACATAATTAATTTTAATTTCCCAGAGGTCATCATTGCTTCATGGAAATATGTATCTAATTCCTGCTGGCAAGAGCCAGAGTCCATGATTTATCTGCTGAAAACAAAAGCAACAATTGTTTCTCTTTCCCTCACAAACACAAGGACGGATTAAGCACATTCAAGGCAGCAGGGTGCACCCAGCGCTGCATACAAGCATAATTACAGATAAATACTAAACGTATAATTTCAGTAAGACAGCTTGTTCTCAGCAGTTCTGAAAAAGCTGGGATAATAGCTGTGCAGGGGAAGGTAATTACCGCGAAGTGTGAGGAGATTGACGGCAATAACCGCATCATAGCTGGTGGGGGTGGACTGGACAAGCGGTATTACTGCAGTCTGGCCCTTCTGGGACATGGAAAGTGCTTTGGTGAAGGTGTAGGGGAATATCCATTCCACAGTTAATCACTAATGCCTTTAAAAGTGTCGCAGGAACATCGCGTAAAATGCCCACCCCCACAATGACAATGCGACATATGTCTGAATAACGGTGTTTGTGGTTATGGATGCTTAGCGAGAGTAATCCCAGATCATTTGTTGTTGCCTTGGTAACGGATTTCTGAGGCCTACACCTCGACCCAAAGCAAAGACCATGGGTCAACTTAGTTATCACAGTTAGGAGAATCATCAGCTTAAAGAGACAATTCAGTCATCATTTACTCACACTCATGACGTTCGTTCTTCCGGAAAAGAGGACTTTTTTTGATAAACACTGGCAACCGAACAACATCGGAACCCATTGACTTCCAGTGTATGGATATTTATGTAGAAAGTCATGAAGGTGAGTAAAGTGAACACCTGGGTGAACTATAACTATTAGACACTAGTTCTTGATGTTGCTGTTCCTGAAATCAACTTCTGTGTTTTTGTCTTTAACAAAATTTGTAAGAAGGCCTCGGGGAAGTCCCAAGATCCGATTATGACCTTGAAACCATTCTTTATGAATATAAATCAGTCCCTAACACAACATTCACATCTTGTGCACTCACCCCTTTTGTCTTAAAGGGACAGTACAGCCCCAAAATGAAAATTCCCTCATTTTTGGACCCTTACATTGATCAAAAACTTTCTTTGTTCTTATCTGGAACACACACACACACACACACTCACACAGATATTTTGAAGAACTGCTTGTCTATACAATGAAAGTCAATGGGGTCAAAAAACCATAAATGAATAAACATATTCAAAATGTCTTCTTTTGTGTTCCACAGATGTAAGAAAGCCATAATGGTCAGAAGGGTGAACAAACAAAATCATTTTTATTTCCCTTTTTGGATGTACTGTAACTTTAAGCTTTAGTCAGCTGATTTTTTAACAGCATATATCTTGACACTAGCCCATTTCTTTCCAAGCAAGCTTTTGCAGACATCTTAACTAGATTAGTCGGAATGCGGGAAGTGTTCAATCAGTATGATTAGACTTCTTCCTTTTTTGTTTTACTGAAACCCTTCTGCGTCTCCTTCTTCTCATCAAAGCATGACCCTTTAGGTGCATTATAAATTAAACTCCCCTCACAAAAACAACAACAACAAAAAACACCATCAAGCACTTACCACAGCTACAACACGTGTGACATCACTGAATGATGCTTACTTGTTCCATCATGCTGAAATGTATACACACACACACACACACATATTTCTATGAAAGGGAAGGCACAGGAAATGTTTTTGCTGTAGGTGTAAGTTACAAAATTTGTGGGGCCTGCTTTAAAATTTCTGTGTCTTGTAGTCTTCTGTCAGAACGTTTGTCTTCTAGGAATCATTTGATTTAGTCTAGTACTGCATATTCATATTCAAATTGGTATTTGAAAGCAAACAAACAAACCAAAAAAAACACTTTTTTTTACGTATCTAGCTGCTAGCATGCTATGTCAATACAATTAAATGTATGCCTGGTCTAAAACCCTTTTATTTGTGGTGTACCATCGTGTCACAGTGTTATTTTGGCTAACATACATTCCCCCCCCCACAGTTTCCTCTGTAACACATGTGATACAAATGACTGTGATTAAATGTAATTCAATAAACGAATGAATGGTGCCTGTGTAATGCAATTAAGGAGCGTGCGCAGGCCCAGTCTGGACTGTTCGAGAGAGGGCCGTGTGGCTACAACAAACAGCGGGGTGTATGAGAGTGCAGGGGTGGAGGGGTGAGAAAGAGAGAGAGGATCGTTGTTATTGACGTCAAATAGTCTGCCAAGACTCGTAACCCTTAATACACTGAGATGCAGCCCAGAGTTGAAGATACTGGGCTTCACATGCTCATAATAAACAACCTGCCTTTATATTAGCATGCTACGCTAACTTTAACGGCAATTTCAATTTATCATTATTAAGAAAAAAACACATTCAAATAAGAATCTATATTAAGCCCAAATTCAGGAATCGCACCAATGTCCATCTTATGATCGAGTGTAAATCGTACGAACAGCCATCAATCATCTTCAGTCATAAACAATGAGACCCGCCTCCCTTCAATTCTAGTTTAGCTGTTTGCATCTGCAGTTTGTTTACCCACACCTGCCTCTCGCTATGACGCAGTCGCTGTACCACACAAAGCAATATATGTGGATTAAATTATATAATCCTCCTTTTTCCTGAAACTACTGCACCCCGACATAACCAGTACGCTGAATAGAGCACCATTGTTCTCATATCATGAGCAGTTTTGCCTGAACTCAGCTTCTGAGAGGACAAGATGTTGCGGTTGTTTATAAGCTGCGAGGGGAGTCAGATTGCTCTCGGCTTCTTCAGAGCTGCATAAGAGGGTGCTGTGAATGTAAATGAATGACTGTCGATAATACTACAGATTACCACCGCTGCAGACCTGCAAAACAACACTCGGCGGAAAAGCGTGGTGAGATTTCGAGATGATAAGCGAGGGGACTCACCCTAACGATGTATGAAGCTCCCGTCCCGCTGATCTTTTTGTCTGGGTGCAGCCACCCTTGCGAGGGCTTGTTGATGAAGCTGCCCTTCTGGGTAAAGTTATCTCCCAGCCACATTCCTTCCACCCTGGTCCTCCGGCTCATCCTGAAGCTCCCAGAGCCCCCTGGACTCCCCTCGGCGGCCCCTGCACTGGACTCTCTCGGACTGGCCCTCTGCCTCCTGGAGGCCTGCAGGGAACACGGGCCCACACAAACAGGGTCACAGGAGTTGAAGACAGCTGCAAGACTAGCCACAGGACCACCGGCGGCAGTCGCACCCCCGGCAGGGGAACTATCGGTCGGAGGTGCCCTGCCGGAATCCTTGCTGGAATTGGAGCTGGAGCTGCTATTGGACGGGCTACGGCTGAGCAACGAATTGGAGAACTTCCACTGGGGCATCTTGGGGATGAGCATGCAGAAGGTGGTTGTGCCATCCTGCTCGCCATCCAGCCCGGGCGAGTCGGCCAGCACCTGAGCCGAAGGCGGAGGAAGGGCAGCGGTCTCCAGAGGCGGCAGCTCCAAGCCAGGCGTGGACGAGGAGGCCACCGGAGTGGCCACCACCTTCCCGCTCATGGCTAGGCTCTGCATCAGGTCGTCGGAGGAGGTCACAGAGTCGTTCCGGAAGCGGCCATACTTTGGCTTAAGTAGCATGCCCGGAGGAGCGGTCCAGAGCGGAGAGGACAGTGGGGAGGGGGGGAGAGGGAAGGGAAGGGGGGATGGCTAGGGAAAGGGAGAAGGAAAGATGCAGTGGAAGCAAAGGAGAAATCCGCAAGGTTCTGTGCGGACTGAGTCTAGCCCTGCGTCCTCTCTGTATCTCTCTGCTTTCTGACAGTTGCTCTGCCCTTACTGTGGCTTGCTCAATCCCTCCCTCTCTTCTTCTTTCCCCTCTCTCTCTTTCTCTCTCTCTCAGCCCAGCTTCCCCCCACTCTCTTGATGATGTCATAGTGTTATGGTCCGTCTATTAGCCCTGCCCAACCCAGCTGTGTTCAGGCAACATTAGCTAATGCACATCTGCCTGAGTACATCCGTACAGCATCTTGCACTTATTAACCTACACACAATCTGATACACACAGCCCCATTCAGTCCTACAGCTAGCTTTAGCAGCTAAAGGCGATGCATGTCATGCATACTTTCTCCAATCCCAGCAGGTCGACTCTTCTGTGACAATATGCCACTATCAAAACTTTTCTATTTTTTAGCGTCCCCACAAGTAGCCCAATATTACAATGTTGTGT
Organism: Enteromius afrohamiltoni; assembly: GCA_034779775.1. Classification (NCBI taxonomy): domain Eukaryota; kingdom Metazoa; phylum Chordata; class Actinopteri; order Cypriniformes; family Cyprinidae; genus Enteromius; species Enteromius afrohamiltoni. Next base: position 7,665,745 of record JAUYWG010000060.1, on the reverse strand, counting down.
TTGGTGATGCTAGTAGTGCTTGAATTGCATTTCATTGTTTATGCTCATGCTAAGGTTTGTCAAGGTTTCTGCTGGTGAATGTTTAGCTACATTGTCTGGGAGCAATCTCTAGCTATCGCTAATAACTCGTTACATTATAGTAGGTGTTTTACAGGTACATGTTTTTGAAGAGAGCTTGAATGCATAGTTCACCCCCCAATTTTTTTTTTTTTATATTAAAAGTTGTGCCCTAACATTCTTCAAAATATCTTCTTTTGTCTTCTACAGAAGAAAGAAGTACTTATGAGTGAATTGATGAAGGTTAATTTCAAGAAGAATCTTTTTAAAAAATACGAAATAGCATGTTACAGATCAGGATGTACACTTGGGACTTTTGACTCAAGTATAGTTGAGATTAAAATGAAAATTAGTTTTCTTTAGGATTTATTTACATAAATGATTATTAAAGCTGATAATAATCAGCCTACTGTAACTTATCTCAGTCGCTCGATACACAGTGTACATTTATGAGGATGTCAAAGCATCATTTACATCAGTTAACATAAAATAAATTATTTTTTGTAAATACCTCACGACAACATTACTGGCTTCTTCATTCACAAAGAGTTCTTCATGTTGCTGCAGAACGGACTATGAAACAATTGCTGAGACTCTCTCTCTGGTCTCTCTCTCGCTGTCGAAGTCAAGAAAACCTCAGAGTAGTCACATTTACAGCACTTGCGCAAGATGCTGTGCCTGTTTGACAAATAGTCTCTTCCTTTTGCTCTGACGTAGCTTTTTTTTTTTTCTTCTCGCAACTGCCCAAAAAGTAAATGCAAAGACTCCACAAGGCCTAATAAACAGGAAGCCCTAAAATACTTTATATTCCGTTACCGTTGCCTCTGTGTGCAGACTATTTTGGTGGAAACCTCAGTTTAGCGGTGTTGACAAAGCCTCACGCTCGCTTCATGAGTCACTTTTTTCAAAGGTTACATTTTCCTAATTCAACAGCTCTTGGGTGACCTCTTAAAAGGTGTTGTTTAGAGATTTAGTCTTTTCCATTTGTTACATACAATACATGCCCAGCTGGGGTAATTTTAGCTTCAAGAATGGGGTCAACTCAACCGTTTGTAATTAGTGGGAGTGCATGTGCAGGGTCACGGCCTGGATCAATATCTTTGTTGCGAACAGAGCCACAGAGGAGAATATAAAAGTGAATAGAATCAGGAAAAAGAGAAAACGAGATTACTTCACTCGTTTACTCTCTGATTCTCCTCCAGGAGCCATAAATGTTCAGTTCTGGAGCACTCTGACCCTTTCTTCATATTTCACTCTTTTCCATAGGGTGCATCTGTGTAGTCTAATCTAATCTCAGATCTTAGATTAAGTAGTTAAATGTGAATTGTCACACTTTTCTAAATTCCACTATGCAGATTGTTTCATCAGGGAATAGAAGATCTCAAACTGCAAGATGCATATTTATATATTTTGAAAAAAGTAGGATCATAAAAAACTGTTTTTAAATGCTGAAATTTCTTTCAATACTACTTGACATCATAAAAATAAAAAAAATAAAAAAATAAAAATAAAAAAAACACATCTTCTCTTAAACTCTATCCTTTCTCTCCCTTTCTAGCCTGCACCTATCTAAACATTGCCTATTT
>JAUYWG010000060.1:7637321-7664002 GCA_034779775.1 Enteromius afrohamiltoni | reverse complement strand
CTAATCGCTGCTGTTTTCCCCACATGTAAGTCGCTTTGGATAAAAGCGTCTGCTAAATGAATAAATGTAAATGTAATAAATGTAAATGGCAAAGAGTCATTCTGACATAAAAGACAGTTATTTATGTGCTTATTGAAAAAAAAGTACTTATGTACTTATTGAAAATAATCCTTTTGTTGTCAAATTTGCATACCTTCGAATCGAACATTTCCGCCTTACGCATTCAGAGCACTGAAATTTACCAAATTGGATGCATTTTTTTACATTTTAATTCATAAACACACCACTCTAAATTAGCCTTCTTTGGTGTAAATGCATGAAAAAGTGGGGTTTGTAAACTTAGGTACATTAATATGGTACTAAATGCATTTTATTGATTGGTTTAATCAATAAAATAAGTTTTTAATTTAAGATTTTAAATGTTTTAAATGTAAGATTTTTTTATATTGAGACAAATTTTCATTGATTACAGTATTATCGTTAAGATAACCGCATATACTAACAAATAAATTAAAAACTTTTCTAGTTAACATTTTTGTTTATTAATAAATATACTATATATATATCTGCATATTTACTACATTACTTCATGTCAAAGTGGAAAAAACAAAATACTACTTTTTAATCTGATTTAAAAAAAAAATTCTACTTAAAAAAGAATTCACATACATAAATAGATCAATAGCACCCAACAGGTGACATTTACAGCAAGTTCATTATCTACTGTAACATATCATGACATTAAACACTTTAAATTGTGGTCAGCGTGGGTGAAGACACTATATTAATATTAGCATTCCTAAAAAAAACCCACAAAATAAAAATACATCTTCTTGCACAGATACCACATCCCCATATTAAGCATTTCTGCAAAATACTGCTAAAGTTAATACTAAATATAGACATGTGGAGATAAAAGATTTAAAAATAAACAGAGAACGAGGAAAGCCAGGCGTAACTCACCAAATTTAGTGCCGTCTGCAATGCCAGCTCTACATCAAGCCACACACACAAATGCAAACCTATTTATTTGTATGTAGAGGAAGGGTAAAAGCACATAGGAGTTCAGAGATGTGAAGTTTTAGCCGAAAGAGAGAGAGAAACCACTCGAACCACACCAGGAACACACACACACCATCTCATACACACACCTCCTACATTGGCATGACCAATCACGTTACTGGTTTTCTGGTCTAATGCACACAAATGTCAGTATTTGCAAAGTTGCAAAATGCTTAAACACTGTATAAATGTACATGCTTTCAAACATCAACATGATGATGCTAATAGTTGGTGCTGCTTAGAGTTCCTGAAAGGTGGCTTTTCTTTTTTTGAATGCCATTTAGCATGTCTAAAAGCATAAAAAGTGCATTTTCATTCTAACAGACTGTTATAGAGTAGCATTAAAACATGCACAAAGGCATTCCTCATTTGAATTCATAGCTTGAACAAAAGTTATTACGCGTTACTTGTGAAACGGAAACTGTGTAATTCATTAACAAAAGAGTCACTGAAGTTAACCTTTGGTTAAAGTTCTAGCCAGCCTGATTTGTTTTTTAAGCAACAAAAGTGTACCACATGCAAAAACAAAAGGGAATAAAACAGAAAAAATAATCATCTGTTCTTTGAATCATTGTATAAACAACATCACACAAAAACCACAATGTATATTACTACACTAAATAACCCATATATTGTCACATACGCATAAACCAATGCCTAAAACATTAAGTGACAATCGAGAAGCTTTCTGATGCCTTCCCCGCTCTGCTTGATTTTGTACTGCAACAATATGTGCTTGTTAAAAAGGTCACAGGAACACTGTGGTCAAATCAGCAGCCATGACTTTAAATGTTATACCATCTGAAAAAAGACGACAACAACATAAAAAAAAAAAAAAAAAATGCCACCTCAAACGACTCGATCTGAAATGTGGCCATTTGTCTATTTTCGAACGTTCAAAAAGCTAACCCTGGCTCAACTTTTCATGAGTTTCACAAACAAAGCTTGCGATACTAACAGGAAATTTTAGATTTTGTGAAACGTGAAGCTTGTAATCTTGTTAAGACCCTTCTTGCGTACAGAAGTTGCTTTAACTCACACTTTTAACAATTGGTCTGACGCTTGATGAGCCTGTAGTTTTGTGCTTCTGTGTTGCTCTTGTGAACAGTAGGTATCTTGTGAGCATCTTGTCACATCATCACTTTCTAGTATCTTTGCACATATCATGTGAAGCTGGCTTTAGATGCTCATTACAGATTTAGTTACACAAAGCATCTTGTTAACGGGGATATACCATTTAAGTCACGTCTACTTAAAATGGGGTGTACTGAAATACTTGTATTGTTTATTTTCAGTGAAATACTATTACTTAGACTGGAAAAAATGTTTTTGTTTTTTTTTTTATGAACGGAGCAATGGCTAAAATTAGCATACTTTCTGTTGCAAATCACTAGTATTGCATCTTCAAATAAAAACCTATTAGTTGCTGATATGTTTGTAAAATGACGTGTGATTATGTGATAGTGACGTGTGCTTTAGAAGAGTGCTTTGATCAATAAAGTGCCGTCAAAGGTAAAGAAACGGTTAACGCAGGTACCACTATCACACATCGTAGCAGGTCATCAGAGAAAAGTACTGCGTAGTTTGTATAATCACACTTTTTTTTTTTGCACAGACAGCATCCCTGGGTTTCACACTTCAGCCTCACACTTACATCTTCACACGGTTAAACTCACCTACGTATGTAAGAAATACAAATAAACAAATAAATGTTGGCAAAAGAAAACATTTCCTTACGTAAAAAAAACAAGGTCTCAAAATAATCAGGGTCTGTGAATATCGTACTGACGAGATAAATCATTTTAAATCCGCTGTAAGCGCTTTGCAAACGTTACCAGACCGCCGCTGCTGTCAAACGCGGGCGCGCGCGGAGGGGGCGGAGCTTACACGACGAGCGGCTCAGCCAATCAGAAGCGCGGGAGGGACCGTTTGAGTTCAAAACTGAAGCGGCGCCTTTAGGAAAACACTGTCCTGCGTGACTATTTTAGGGGGATTTCACCTTGGATTTGGACTTAATTTGACGCGTAACCACAATGTCTTCCGCGAAAAAGCAGATTTACTATTCCGACAAGTATTCAGACGAGGAATACGAGTACAGGTGAGGAGTTTCCGTCGTTTTATTTCACTTAACAGTTGTCGCGAAATATCGTAACGAGCGTTGCTATGGCATTTGTCTGATTGTAAACGTGTTGAAACACCCGCGAATTACTAAAAACGACCCGTTTAAAGTGTATTTTGGCAAACCATCGCAGGAGCCGTTAAGTATGAATGTATTAAGTCACATAAACTAACATTGTCCATCTCCTTCCTCATAGACATGTTATGCTTCCCAAGCAGCTTTCCAAACTGGTGCCGTCCTCCCATTTAATGTCAGAGGAGGAGTGGAGAGGACTGGGAGTCCAGCAAAGTCAGGGCTGGATCCATTACATGATTCATAAACCAGGTCAGTGTTTGCCCGTGTTTTAAAACCTACTTAGACAGCTTAATTAGTGCTCTGTAGTGTTTGAGAAACCGGTCCACAAAACCCTAATGTCACTTTTTTATATTTGTCCATACAGAGCCTCACATCCTGCTTTTCCGAAGACCGCTTCCCAAGGAATGAGCTCTGAGGATTGTCTTTCGAAAGTTAATCTACTTGGTCGAATCTGACCATGCGTGCATTTCTTCCCATACGTTGTGATTTGTATATAAGTTTTATTATTTGCAGATCTATGGCAATGAAATGTTACTCCTCCTTCCCATCCCCCTTTCATTCGGAGATCTGATGGCAAGAGGGGCCCAGAGGGGAACGGGCTGCCTCCTCCAAAGTGTTTCGTTTAGATCTACACTTAAGTCAAGTAAAATAAGTTGGATGGTGTTTCAGGTCTAGTAAATCGCCCCCGTCGTGAATAGAAGGAATAGTTTTTGTTGTACACTACGATGATTTTTGTTGCTGAACTGCTGTTGTGAACATCTCCAACTTGTATGTCGATCAGTCAACGCTTGCTTGTTACTCATTGTTGTTGACAAATCAATAAATATTATTTTCATTAGGTCATTTGTATCCTAATTTGTAATCTGTAATGTGACATTGAATAATGTACACGCATTTTATTTAAAGCAACAGCAAATATTCAGGGTTCCCACAGGGAATTGAAATTTTTTTTATTAATATCACACTCACAAGAAAACCAGATTTTTTTTTTTCTTATACAGTGTATGTGTTATACACTGTGTATATATATATATATACTGTCAAGAGATTAAGTTTTACAAAACGTGAAAATATTTACAGTATGTGTGTATTTATGCACATTATCTATATAAATACACACTGTAAATATTCAGAAGATATTTAGATGTTTAATATACAACAACATATTTTTCTTAAATATATACATGCACGTGTCTCTATATATATATGTACAGTACACATGTAAACAATTGTTTGGATGCAACTAATCATTTGACGGCACTATTTTTGTGTTAGTAATTGTGTTTTTGTGACAATTTTTTACATTTTCAGTCATTTCATTAAAGTTCAACTAAAAAAAAATTAAATTGGGAATGTTTACAACTAGTTTAAATAAAACATTTTTTAGTCTTCATTAATTTTTTTTTTTCACGTAAGAAGTTGTTTTATGGTTTTACTTTCACATGAGTTCTGTAAAGTAATTTTTTATACTTTTGTCATTTAAAAAGTCACATTTTTAAAAAGTCTTTAAATAACGATTTTCGGGTTATGCTCGCTTCTGCAATATTTAACTGACTAAAACAGTTCTTGGTGACAAATGGCAAACCTTTTTAAACAATGCAATTTAATTGTTCAAGCTGAGCAGAAAAAAAAATACAAATATAGCCTTCGAAATACTACTAATCTACTATTAACGGGGTCACAAACTCAGAGTGCCTGATCCCTAAAGAGAAAGCAGGAGGTTTGGGTTTGTGCACTGTGACTTTCTCTGGGTTATGACTTCCAGGACCTGGTTCCCCTGTGGACTCCCTTGCAGCAGCGTGTCTCCCCAGCATAGAGAACGCCGGCTGCCTCGGGAGATAGACACTGGGATCTGTGCGGTTGTATCTACAAGGACCTGGAGTTTTAGATAAGTCCTCAGACGGACCCCCAGATCTGCATCTCCCAGAGATGGTGTAACTGGCGCTGGATGTTTTGGTCAAGACACTGGAGCCCATGAGAGAAGGCAGGGTGTATTTGTTTGGGGCCGGTACGGTGTCCACGGAGCGATACGGTGTTCGATAGCCCATGGTGTGGGACGGCGGCTTGCGATGCATGCTGCACAGAGAGGCCTTCTCAGGACTGTATGCTCCTGGTCCAGGGGTGGAGAAGATTGCTGCTGCAATTATCAGATACAACAGGAGTTAGGAACTGTCAAACCCAGCCAGCTCATTCCAGCTAAGTGTCCCCTGGTGGTTTTGACATGAAGTGGTTCGATCGACCAGGAAATAAGGACCCGTTTCAACAGAACGACACTTCAAAATAACCGACCTACCTCGACTTTCCGTCCTGCCATGTATGGAATAGGCAGGGGTGCCGTCTCTTCCAAAGCGAGTCAGTTTTGCATCGATATGGTATTTAGGCCCTGGGCTACAGTCAATGCTATGCACTGTCCAATCAAAGCAGAATAATAATTAATACTTGTTGAATATTCAAGTGAATTATTACTTGATTATTTGTAGGGTTAAACAAGTTCTTTTGTAGGTTTTAAGAGCCTTTTGATTTATTTTATATGAGCTGTTTTAACTGAAAGAAACACGCACTGACTGATCTTAAAACATGACAGTGAGTGCCTTTGTTTTGTCTTAAAATGCACATCAATAATGCTTTTTTCTAAGGCATGTTTATAAATAATATTACATGAATGTCCTTATTGAACTATAGTATTTTTGTAAGTAATATATTAATCATCTTTTAAGGCATGAAAATGTGAAATATCTCAATTTTAAGGCATATGCCATACTGTCCTATAATGCAAAAAATACTTACAAATTAATAAAGTCGTATTTTTAAGATAAACCAATATTTTACCTTAAATATCTGAAAAAAAAAAAATTAATCAAAAGCACAAGAAAATGATGCATGATAATACCCTTTAAATAAATAAAAATATCAATTTTGATCTTTCTACACAGCAATGGTTTATCAAGGGAATTTAAAGCAGTCTGTCTCCCTCTAGAGGTGACAATACCAAAATGCAAGTTCAAGAACTAAATGAGTTTAGTAAAAAACACAAACATAGATGGTTTGTACATTTCTGGCATTAAACGAGCTAGAAAACCCTATGCTGTTGGAGTAATTTCCCACCAGGCTCCTTTATTTTACTGCAAGTTAATATAAACTTACTGTTGTTACTCATCCTGCCATGGAAGGAGTAGGCAGGACTTGTTAATTTGGTGAAATCGTGGCCTACAAAGCCGATTGCCGGTGGAAGGATGTATCGACCAGGTCCCGGCCCTGTAAACAAGAATCAACGGCAAACAGCCGTCATATTGAAGTCATGCACACACAACAAAATATGCACAGCCCCACTACTTGTAATCAGAAATATGTAGTGATGCATTTTTTTGGCAAGCAGTTGTGACAGAATCTGTTAGAGAGATCCACACCCTGTAGATGCAGCGCAGCAGGAATGTGAGCTCATCGCAGTGGCGTGATGGTTTTTCCTGGAGCGGAGGACAGACAATGCCTTTGGCTATCTTCTCTGATACTACCAGGGGAATGCCATGACATCAGCCCACAAATGTTTGTGTGCATGAGGGAGGGCTACTGGGAGCACAGAACATTCTTTCACATTTACTTCAGCATGTTCTGACAGGCCTGGGCACAAAGTTATCGTGACCTTACTGAACGCCTGACCTTTGAGGGAAAAAGTAACTCTGCTTGATAAATGAAAGTTTGAGGGGGTCGCGAGTACATTGGAAGCATTCGTTACAAAATACAGCACTATGTTGTTTACAAAAACTTTCAGGGCTGCCAACTTTTGAGTTCAGCTTAGAGTGAGATTTGGGGGCGGGGCTGTGTCGTGGGGGAGGGGCTTAATGAGGGCGTGGCTTTGTGTGGAAAAAATACAAACACAAAATCACATTGACACAATTGATACAAGCGTTCTTTTCTTGCCTGTCCCTGACACTTTAGATAACATCCTATAACAGAAAATTCTAATTTATCCATACTGACACCACCACCAGTCAAAAACCTGGACATGATTGATGAGTTGTGATTGATATACAAATTAAATCATTTAAACATGGGGTGTCATTGACATAATTAACATTAACTTCTAGGCATTTGTCATGTTTTGTATGATAAAGTTATGTAAAATAACTGCTCGGTGCTGCAAAACAAACTTTTTTTCAATGGGTGTGGCGTGAGAGCGTGAGAATTGGGTCAGTTGCGTGAGAATTGGGTCAATTGCGTGAGTCTCACGCTGAATGCGTGAGAGTTGGCAGCCATGAAAACTTTTTATGGAAAAAGTTGCACAGCAGTTTACAAAAAGCGGACAGGAAATCGTATCGAAACTATACTGCAAGATCAACAGTCCTTTTATTTAATAAACCTGTATTTTGGAAGCCAGATACTGTGTCTATTGTTGCTCCGCCAAAGAAAGTAGTTCCAAATGCGCTTAGAATTAATATGTAGCCTATACATCATGCATCTATGCTTAGAACGAGTAACTGCTAGCGACATTTTTTAATGAACCAAAGTTTTTGAACAAATCAATACATAATTCACTCATTTAGAGCGTCGTTTGCCGCCACCTTCTGGCGCTAACGATGTACAGCCGAGCGGACTGATACAAACGGTGAATAATTCCAGTACTATTCCTTTATACATCCGCGTTGTTTGAACGCCCTTCACTTTGCTGATACCTCCTTCAAACATAATTTTCTTCCATTGAATGGGGGATTGTTGTTTAATACATGCAAATAAATATACATTAAAACAGCTCACCTTTTTCTCTGCCAGCAATGACCGCACGCTTTCTCTCCGTTTCACTCATAGTCAAGATTGCATTTGGAAATACAAGTTTAAAAATCCATTTTTTTCAGTTACTGAGAGAATTGAACACAGGCCTACTTACTATCAAATATCTATGCCAGATTTCCCAGAGAATTTGAGTAAACAAAGCTCAAGGACAAGCAATTATTAAGGAATTAACATTTACGTCAGCATCAGTTTTCCAGGCAATTTAAAAATGCAAGCAGCCACTTGCAAAAACCCCAAGTCGGTGTAGATCTTCAAAACATCCAAGTTCAAAGCTGAGGTGATGGTTAGTAGAACTTTTTCATTTTCTTCTTCCTAGCTGCACTAAATCAATGTCCTATTGGACTGGACAAGTCCAATCAAGTTCTCCACTGACCTGATGATGTCAGAACTAAAGCCGCCCGAGTGGAAAACAGAACATTTTTTGGAGTAATCTTCATTCAACCTGGTTGACTCAATCCGGGGCCGCCGAATCCATTAAATATACACATGCGTTTGAGAGACAGAAGCACAAAGGTTTCATCACTTGAATTCACGGTCATGTAACACTACCTCTATCAGATAATTCCTCCTCTCGCTTCCCTTTCATGCCTTTACTCGGTTCATCTGAGCAGAGATGGACCATCAAGCATGGGTCGCTAGGGAGACCAGCAGCTGGGGGCCCCCCTGCAAAGCTGCATAGAAATGGCCTTTTGAGAAGATACAGACTTCTGAAACACATATAAGTGAATATGTACCATATTCCCATTTGTCCAACTAAAAAAAATGCAAATCCTTGTCTGGGAACGCTATTAAAAAAATGTCAGGAACTGACAAAGATGTCGGGTGATCGTGTTAACCACTGCACTCACCAGCAAACAAATATTAAACATTAACTGCTGTGGTAACCAGACCTGGATGTCAACATGGGCAAACTCTCACAAGCTGACCCAGCAGATGGCAGTACATGGGGTCAATGTTTTGCCAGGACCTTCAAACATGTTTCAGAGAGCTCTGAAGAGGCTCAAGCAGTTAATCAGGAGAAGCTCTCATATCCGTTAGAAATGCAACTTTAACATACAAATATGTACTTTTGCCAAGAATTTGTGCTTAAAAAGTAATATTGGGACTACACAAGCCCCAAGCAGGTTATATATATATATACTGTGTGCGACACATGAGCAAAATATACAGAATTCCAAGTTTATTTCTCACAACTGTGACTTTTTTACTCGCCATTCGGAAAAGTTGAGCTTTAAGGTCGCAAATAACCTTTTTATTGTTTGATTATGTGAGATGTGAACTCACAATTCTGAGTTTATAACTTGCCACCCTGAATAGGAAGACAAAGAGCAATTTTAAAGCACTACGCATTCGACTGAATGAACACTTTCACCAAAACTGCAGTAAACTTCACACTGGAGAATCATTGCAAATCAAATTCACTGGTATAACTGACTGTAAGCAACACTAGCCTAAAATACTACATTTTAGGCTAGGCTATTTTAGGCTAGGCTACTAAAATATGCTATTTTCAATATACTAATCTTACTTATATACTTGCTATGCATATACTATAACTACTCCAATATTAATTTTGCACACTATGCACACTAACAGAATGCAACTTTTAATTCAAACATAAAACAAAGATTTCACACATGATACAAACTGCATACAAGTTTATTTTCATTGACTTTCTTCCAAATGTGATATCATTGAGTGTTATTTTCATTCATTAAAATTTACAGTAAGTTTCAATTTTCACATATCTGCCCTTTTTGCCAATGATTTTGAATACAGTAAAGTATGTTAAATGGGCCTTTGGAGTAATAAACTCTTATTGGTGCCTCAACGCATCATTAAATTAAACTGAATTATCTTGAATAATCACATTAGAGGCATTCTGTTTAAAAGTGCAGATTTCAAGTGGGCCTGATGATTTTCATATAGCATGGAGGTTTAGTCAAAATAGCTTATATTCTGTACAAATCATATTCCAGTTTGTTTCCTATAATGCAGAGACTAATTTAGCAGAGGGCGACTGAGAAAGACAAGCTTATTTATCAGTTGCAGTCTCCTCTCCAATCATTTAGTCAGGTGTCAATAAGTAAAAATAGTAGCGTCACACAGTTTTCTTCTGCTCTGGAAGTGCACAGTCCATTACAGCACATTTGGATGGGTTGTAAAACCACACCAGTAGGTTCAGAGAGAAGTAGGTTCAGAAAGAAGGTAGGAGCTGACTGAGGAATTGTGAAAATTATAAAAAAAAACAAAAAAACAAAACAAAAAAAAAACAAACAAAGACACTAGCCACAAATAAATACAACAGATAGAAAACAAAAACAATAAAATATTTGATTTTTAGGTAAATTATACTTACAAACATAAATACTGGACTATTAAAACTAGATAGACTTAAGAGGAATACAGAGAGACGTCATACCATTACTAAACGTAAAGAGCTATGGAAATGAATTGAAAAAAATAACAGGAAAACTGATATTATCTCTCTTTCTGAACACACACATACACACTCAGAGCTGTCATCTCGTTGCAACAGACTGGGTCCACCTCTTTACCAGCCTTTCTTACACACAAACATATTCACAGAGAAATTTACAATGTGGAGCTCCTGCACTTGCTGCTGACGGCCAGGGGTCTCTGTTTCAGAGGAGGCAGAGGAAAAATAGCGAAGTTTATATTATATGTAAGTGCAAACAAAATGTTTCACAAGACATTTTTTGGAAGAAATAGTCCCGTGTAACTGTGGTACACTGTGGTTGTATCTCACCATCGCTCAGGTGAGTCCTTTGTGTCCACTGTGAGAATATGTCCACTCAGTTGTTTGGTGTCTGTCACCACCTCCTCTTCTCCTATAGGAATGAACTTCTCCTCACTCTCTGGTGAAAAGCTGTCAGTGTCCGGATCATACTCGTAAGAATAGTACGACACCTCAGTTACAGAGCCTGGCTCCTCTCCTCCTTTTAGATAAAATAGAAACAATTTGCAATCATTTGTTTGATTTGTTTCAGGTACGTTTTTATTTTCTTCCTCGTTTTGGTTGTGGTGTTCCTCAAGGGTAGATTTTTGGACCGCTTCCACTTTTTGCTAAAAACATGTTTTTGTAATTTAAATAACATTTTCATTGTTGTTAATAATAAATAACATCGTTTTAATGTAACATAGTTAGCAAATAAATCCATTCCCGGGCTCTAAGACTGTGTGAACAAAATGGCCTGTAGGGGGCATTCCTTGCATGTTTAAAGCAACAACTCGAGCTGACTTTATCACTCTCTATGTTTCAACAGACAAAGTGTGTAAATGTATCTCTCATGTTAGGAATTCACAGCTTGGGTGTCTTAACTTATTTATCTTTCCACAGAGAATGTTTAAAGAGCTTTAACTTAGAAATGACCATAAAAGAGAAAAAACAAAAAAAACTATAGCCACTTTCTTGCGGTTTGGAATTATACCTGAAAGGGAAATCTGCTTATTTCCATATTATCCTTTAACATACAAAATTCATACACTGTATATCCTCTTAAGCTTAGGTCAGAATAAGACATCACTGCAAATCAGGAATTCTTCTTTGAAAAACATTAGACATGCTCTCACAGTTTCCAAAACACATTTCTACCACACAAGTGATAGTGTGAGTTTTCCAAACGGATTTTCAATTGGCAAACCCAAGAAAGTCACCTCAATCATTAATAGGGTGCAAACAAACTTGGTAATTTCCTAGAGCAAAAAAGAACTGTAAATTCCTGCAAACATTTAAACAGGTAGCACCAAGGTAAACTTATAAATAAATAAAAGCGGGCCAAAGCCATAACCTTGAGGAACCCCAACAACCACAGCCCTATAGACACATTTTCTGGCCCCAAACACAACACTAGGCAAGTCTTGACAGCTCTGCATGAAACTGTCTAATCAGTCTGGGAGTTTTCCAGAGGACACAGACACACATACCTACACACACACTTAGCTGAAATGCATGTGATATCATGAGTGCTTCTAAGTTGCCTTAAGTGCTCATTTCACTACTTTCACTAATGGGTTGTAATGTTTTTCCTTATCAAATTACCTTCATTCCATTGAGGGTAATACGCTGCATAAAATCTTTGCCTTTGTCCTGTTGTCTATTAAAATATCCAAACATCATTAAAACAAGCTACATTTTGCAAGATAATCCATTAAAATGGATCTTAATTAATTTAAAATTAATTGTCAGTTCTCCTGAATTCACAGTTTGTATTCCATATATTATACACACCCCAAAAAAGGCAATCAAATCAAAAATATAGATACTTAACCAATGATTCCCAACCAGTTGCATTAAAATTTGTTAAATTAAAACTTCTCGCAGTTAAACAGGGTGTTTGAACAGGCCAAGCCCTATACGGAAGGTGCAAGGTGAGCGACAGGAGGCTGGGATACTAATTATCCCAGCATTAATGTAGTCTGGGCTGATACGCATGCCTGTGCACGTATAAGCTTCTATGCATGTAGCATCTGATCGCTGAACTCTTCAACACCTGCCCATGTGTGGCACACGCTCACACCTGCAGGGCACTGACGCAGATGTGTTCAAAGAAAAGAGAGAAGATGATACCTGCAGGAATAGGTTCCTGTTCTGGTTCTTCTCCCGTAGCATGTTCTCGCTCTTCTACAGCCACCTGCACTGTAGAACGACAATACACCAAATTACAGTTCAACGCAGTACTTTACTTAGGAAACGGATACATCAGTTTCTCAGCGTTTCATATCTGGCTTCCAGTTTCAAATCTAATATCATTTGTTTGAACTTGTGATATTTCTTTTCAGAGCCATTGTTTCAGCCACTTCCACAATGTTTTCACTGAATATATTTAACCAAAATAGACCATTTTAAAAGGCGTGGGAATAAAAAAAACTTGAGCTTATGGAAATCCTTTAGTAATGCACAAAATAATCATTGAAGGCTTGTGAATGACAATTGAATCGCACTATTCAGTTGCAACGTTTTTGCCTCTGAATTTTTATTAAGAGCAACAATTATCCTAAAACGAATCTAATAGATTGACAATGTATCCTCACAAAACCTGATACCAAAATATATTACATTTTTAGGTAGTATGCTAGTGATGCACAAGAAATGAATCGCACTGGCCAACAGACATTAACAATTCTGAAATGAATTTAATTTTTGATCCAAAAGTTGAAATCACAACATTCACAATCTCACAGAAAAATCACTGTGAATTGTTTCAGCGGACTAAAAGCAAAACTGCTTGTACTTTACGATCTCTATCCTGCATTGCACAGCTCCTAAAATTGCAAATGCTACACCCTCGTTTAAATCCGTGCACCTGCAAATAAATATTCATGCAGCGCTAAACATGCTACTGCGGTTTTCCATATTGGCAATGGTGTCCCGCATAACCATTCTTGTGTCCCCCTCCCGATGGTTGTCCTCAGTAAAACAAGAAAGCCCCTTTGTTGTTGGTCCGCTCGTCGGAAAGGAATGTGACAGGATTTTTCTAACCCTCTGCCTCCCCCTTTCTTTTCTCTGTCAAAGGGCCCCGGACAAAAGCGGTCTGTCATTTGGGGAGCCCTGTAATACACCATACATTGGTGCGCGTTTGTATATGAGCTTATGCATCTGTTTATATCATCTGCAACTGCAGCACCTGAACAGATGTTCCTACCAAAGCAGGTACATGCACCTCCGTCTTTCTCTGTAGCGAAAACACGGGTTTGATTCTTCATATCGGGCCTGTCTGGACAGGGATAATTGCAAAGTACTGAAAACACTTTGATGCGCAAGTGGATGAGGCTTTAATCTCATACTGTGGTATGAAAAAAAAAAACAGCAACCGGATGTCAAGTGGCAAGATACGAATCTCGACAACAGACCAAAATGACCCCATGAAAGCTCTGATCCATAGTACTGTTGGAGATTTGTTTGTCTGAAAAATCTGTGGTCTTCCTCACATGTCCATGCCTGCGTGTATCCAAAAGTCCTGCACATTAACCTCTTAAAAGGAAGGAAAAACGTGTCTATAATTATGCAACGAGCATGACTTCATCTAAAAGTGCATGTTAAGATCACATGGCATAAATCTTGTAACGGTACAGCTTCGGATCTTAAATCGTGAAAAAGAAAAAAGGATTTTGTCAACACGTCAAGCAGGGAGGTCGCAGAACTTACTCTGTGGACAGTGGCTGAAGGGCATCTGCTCAATCCGTGTGCCATTCCTGCAGGCGGACACCTCCATCTGGCACTGGTTTTGGTAGATTTGGCCATCAGAACCACACACGGGCTCGCCATCATAGCCGCAGTCACGATAACACGTGCATCGCTCGTAGTGTTCTTCCTCTGGGCAATCAAAAATGTTGTTGCACTGGCCACCTTGCACAAAGCCTTGAGTGGGAGAGTGAATGTGTCGTAAAATGTGAAGAATTTGATATTAGAAATATATATACACTTGCAGACAAAGATGTACTGACCCGTCCAGTGATTGCTGGAGCTTTCCACTTCATTACATGTTGTGCCGTCACATAGTTCTCGTGCTAGTGGGCTGCTCTCGCTCACATTGTAGAAACGAGTTGCTTCAAATGCTATACATACACACATACACACACACACACACATAAGTCAGTCAAAAAATGTCAAATGTCATTCAAAACACAGAGTGGATTAAAAAAGTTTTAACTTGGATACTCATTTCAGTAATGAGGTACACCACCTGTTTTTTGCTGTGTGTTTTCTTTAATCTCAACAGAAAAATATATTGTACACGTTTTGTTTTTTTCAAATAATACACCGATTATGATATTCCGCCTTCAAGTGGGCCTGAGAAGCTTGTACTAAAGAGTTATTACAACATCGCATTGCATAACTTTCCATAATTATTCATTACCAACAAACTTGTGATTATGTTTGCAAAATCTCCATGTTTTAAACTAACCCTAAGGATATTTATAACTCATATAATCTAAAATTCTGAGTTTCTCCAATTGTACATAAAGCTTTGTTTGGTCATTCATGTGCTGGGAACTCGTAATTATGGTATTTATGACTCCATTTAAAAAGCAACCTCGTTTTATTGCCTTCTTGGAGATTATACCATGATAATACCCTGTTATTAATTGAAATACTAAGTAAATGCCACATTTGAAATGCCATTTTTACCATATTCATATCATTCAAAAGCTGTAATATGGTGCCACACCACAATTCTCTTTTAAATGGAGTAGGATGGTCCGAACTCACCTGGTTCATAATAGTCATAGACTTTCACTGGCACTGGAGCTGTTTTGCCCACAATATACTCCCTCACGGCATTAAAGGCCACACATGTCATACACTGACTTGGGATCTGTGGAAAAGAAAAGAAAAAGACCCCAGCAGACTTTAATGACAAGTCCTAAACACACTCCCCTGACAGAACACCTGGAGTTATACCATACTTTAAGGTACTGCTCTTATGTTATGTAAAAGCTGCTGCTAGAGCTACATCTGTATTTACATGATATTAACTCACCTCATCGAAGTAGAAGAGAACCTTTCGTCCATCTACTTCATACCTTTTCAGCCCCACTCGCTTGTCCAACAACAGCTGAGAACAAAATCATCAATCAGCACTGTGAACAATGCTAATTTTAATGCTAAAGCTAATTTAACAGATAATTTCATCTTATTACAAGCACAATGTACACAATTTTCTGAATAATTAATATGTTCAGCCAAGGTAAGTTTAGGGTCTAAAACAAGATTTTTCATGCTTTAAACCAAGCTAGCATTTAGCTAACTCTGTTGAAGAGCAAAGCACAAGTTAAAGAGAAAAACCTCAATTCACTTTCTATGTAAGTAACAGTTGTAAGTAAACATCCTATTGGTACGTTTGACTTTAAGGCAGGAATTTTTCCCTCATACTGTATATCAGACTTCTCAAATCTGCTAGCTGTCATGCTAACAATTCAACATGACTGCCAAACGCACAATAGCTTATCACTGCACATTAGCATGATGTTGAAGTTTTTGCTCAAGCCATACACGCAGTATCTGTGCAGCACATGAGATGTCGTATTAATCAGGGTCTGTTTAGCATCTTAACAACCTATGTGTGTGTGTTTGTGTGTAAGAAAGAGTAAGGTGGCGAGTGCTCGGACACAGTTTATGAGGGGCTCAGTGTGAGCTGGCGCCACACGGACACTTTCAAACATAAACACACACAAACATACACAGTATGACTGCAGCCCCAAATAAATGACCAAGATTGATTTGAATTGTCCAAAAGCTACAGCAGAGAGCACGATTTCAGGAAAAAAGCCTTGCTTGTTAGTGTTGCCAAAATAAAAAGTCTAAAAAAGGAATCTTGCTGCCTTAGGGAGCAAAGATCGCTGTTGCAATTAGACATTTATAGCCTACACGTAAATAACACTGTTGACTTTACCGTTCATTGTTAAAAATATTGATTTTCACTGTGGAATATATGAGAAGCAAACAATCTTCCAAGCATGTCCTCCCCCTTACTATAAATTAAAACAATGAGACATGACGGTGTAAGCAATCTCGCTTCCCATAGCGAAACAAGGAATGTGAACAGCCGGGGTCGTGTAATAAACATGGAGCCAGCCAGAAGTGGCTGTGTAAAGCCAGCTCGTTACTGGCTAATGGCGCTAATGAGACACGTTCCACCGCTGTGAGCTTCGGAGTCGGTTCACGTTATACAGCTCCCGGGGTAGCATCGGTTTACTAGCGTGGAGGACATGAGGCCTGGGACTTTTAACATAACTAATGAGGGACAATCAGTTGACTGGGGACAGCGAAGGTGACCTAAACCAACCTCCATTTACCCACATAACCCCAGCTGCAGGGGGAGGTGGGGCTGATTGACCCCCCCCCCCGAGCATTTCCTGCTCCAAGTCACTATTGTGGACATTATGGGCTTCTGGATGGTCTGTAAGCCCAACTAGAGCTGCTTGACCTCCTGAGAATTAGGTCACACCAGACTTTGATGTACATGAATGTATGTAAGCAAGTAGTATGCGGTGATGTTCTCAAATCTTAAATCAAATGTAAATTCATGTCCCAGTGTAATCAATATTCTATTTATTAAGGTAAATTATTAAGGCCAAGTATTAATCTTAAAAGTTTATTTTTTTAAATTCCAAAATAATAACTCAAGGCAGTACCAAGTCAAAAAATATATTTTATTTGTGAACTTATGTTGAGCTATTCTTTTTAATAGTTAACTTTGAACTATTTTTGAATTTTTCGTAACAGCAGTCTTTAACGCTTGGTAAATACTAGTCACAGAATTTCACCAGGTTGAGTACTCACTAAAAACTCAGACAGACCATTTTTTTCATGTAATTTCCGAGTCTTATTTTGATGTAACAAAGTGGTTAAATCTAAGTTTGTAAGTTGTTTACTTCTTTTCCCCCCATTACCGCAATTATATTGTTTATTCAGGCTGGTTATATAATGCGTACATTTATCACGTGAACCAATCACAGTTGAGCAAAAACAGTCATCCCCAATCATATCACATTGCCCATCTCTCATGTGACTTTCTCCCATTCACTCTCAATTACAATTATAATTAATATTTTGGGTAGACACTTTTGAGTGTATGTGGAAAAAAAAAAAAAAAAATATATATATATATATATATATATATACTATTTCACATATAATTTCTGGTTTATTTTATTTATGTGTGTATATGTTTATGTGTGTGTGTTCGTGAGATAGTGAAGAGACTGATAAATTCCACGCCATATTGCTTCCTTTGAAATAGCCTCCAGATGTAAACTCTGTTCATCTGCCAGGAGGACACATGCAGAGAAGCAGAAAAGGAAATAGCGGGAGAGATGCACTTTTCCTATTATAGAGACACCTTATCGAACTTGCGTCTGCCTTGAATGTTGTGAAATGTGAAGTTCTAGGAGAGAAAATACACAAAAAAGGGCAATCTCACCCTCTCCAAACTCTCGATATCTGCGCGGAAGCCAGACAAAAGAGGGACTTCTAGGACAGCCATATTGGACGAGCCAGCATGCAGCCACCTGAAGAGGTACATTTTAGAGTTAGAGTGTAAACAATACTTCTAAAATTAATCAGAGGTTATTCAGCCATATCAAACAAGATCAAGTGAAATAGAAAAACCTCAAAATGCATTGAATACTATTGTTTGATGTTGTTACCTGGTGCAAACCTCTAAAGTAACATGGTAGTCCAGATGGTCTTGGTGGGCTGCGGGGTCCTCGTCGTCTACAGGTGCTCTACGTTTGCGACTCAGCTCTGAACGGTTATCAGCACGAGAACGGGCCCGAGGAGACATGTGTCGTGAAGACGACTGGATGTGATGTTCTGGTCTGGGTTCCTTGAGATCGACTTTAAGATGAAAGGCAGGCTTAGCCACCGGATCAGGCACATTGTAGGACACATCAATCTGAAGATAAAGAGAAGGATTGACACCATGAGCACCGAGAACAGAGTGTACTAAGTCAAGGTGCTGACATGGTTCTGGTTGTTTTTGTGGTCCAGAATGAGTCTATTGTTTGTGAGGGACATCTTACCAAAAATTTTACTAAACCATCCTATCTAGGGGGTAGATTACAGGAGAAAGAACATACCCCTGGCATACAACTGCTTAGGTTTTACCAGATCTTTCCATTCTAAAGGCAGGAATGTGACCATTAGTACTGAATTTCCCCTGGAAAGAGAGCTGGCTGTCGCCAAAGAGGGATTCGCCTCTAGATGAGTAGGAGGACGAAGAGTACAATCGTTTATCCGTGGAGAGAATGTGGGATTATGTTTGCCAGAAACCAATAGTACCTGCATTAGACAGCACCCTTCTCCTTTAGCACTGACAAACAGTCCCGTTGGAATGCTGGGTATCTGAACAAAGAGAGAGAGAGAATGCAAGACTTATCAATCAGATTAACAGTGCAAGTATAAGCAAATACATTAACTGCCTGGCCACAGTCCAACATCCAAATTACACGCATTTAAACTGACACTGCTAATCACAAGATGAAGTGATGTGCCAAGCAGATGCTGAAAGGAGGGGCGTATCAAGTTCAGGCCCTCACTGAAAATACCTCTCCGACAGTAGAATGTGAAAATGTCAATAGAGTTTGTGGGTGATTTGTTTTTTGTTTTACCACAGCTTTTTGCAGAATCTTCTTATTGTCCCATTGGAGCTCAAATGTTTCTTGGAAATCCAGATTTGTGGAAGCCAGAGATATGGTGAGATTGACGCCGCCCACATATGACAGGATGGCATATTCAGACAGGGCTTGCAATGCCACACAAGTATCCTATTTTTGAAAAAAGAAGAAAAGAACTAAATTTTAATAAAGCATATTGTGTGAGGTTTGTTGCGTGAGAGTACAAAAGCAGTCTGTTTCTGCTTGAGAATGCTTCATGCCAATCATTATCAGCGTTAGGAAGTAGTAAAAATAGTAAAAATATTACTTTGTGCAGTAACTAGTAGTGTAAAAAATTACTGCAATCTAATGTGGATTTAGTGGCCATGAAGGAAAAATAAATCTAAATAAACCACGTTTCTGAATATGGGATCAGTAGAGGTTCAGATAGCTCTCTGATTTCATCAAAAACATCTTCATTTCTGTTCTGAAGATGAACAAAGGTCTTACGAGTTTGGTGAGTAATTCATGACAGAATTTTCACTTTTGGGTGAACAAACCCTTTAATTTGTACACAGTTATTATCTAAGGAACAGAATTTATATTTGATCCAATCTCTTGCCACGTAGATCAAGTAATGATTCGATAAGACTTTCAAATTATACTATAAAAAAAACTAGTATGCTATAGCAAATTCAGCTGTTGTCAGGATGAATTTGGAAAATTGTGGCAAACAGGATTTAAACTTCTAAGCAAATGTAGTAGATTGTGAATAAAATGTTCATGTTATCTTGGTACTATTTTCATATATCTATATCAGTATGCAAACCCACAATCAATCAAGGACTGAAAAGCCTAACACAGATTCGTCACCTGAGTTGAGGAAAAACCACCAAGGGCATTCCTTTGTTGCGACAACCATTTGACTACAGGCAGGGCCGATGCCACGTCACCCAGAAGTGTGTAGGTGAGTAGACCATAAGCTGTCATCTCAACTTCAGCCGACACAACTAATAAAGCAGAAAAAAAAAGTTTAATATATTAAATATTGTTAGCAAGTTGATTAATTGATTGATGGGTACCTGATTGGGAGAGGCCATCACTGAAGCCCATGAACGTGTCTTCATCAGTTACAGTACTGCCAGTAAGACTCCAATGAGTAAAGCCATCTGCAAAGACAATAGAACATTTGTGATCACGAACATGCTAAGCCAAACCAACAGCTATCTTTTAATACACGTTAATAAAGTACCTTGGGTGATAGCCATGTGGTTAAGTCGTCTCAGAGCCAATGGAGCATAAGGACTACGGAGTAAAGTGAGTGCATATGCGGACAGAGCAGTAGTATAAGGGTCATCAGCAGAGTACGTGTTGCTCTCCAAAAACACTTTAGCTTTAGCCACAGCAACCTTCTCCTCCTGAATAATAATAATAATAATAAAAAAACATTTAGAGCAGAATGAGAAGAATAAACAGTTTTATACGTGTATTTGAACATACTTGCTAAGGTGTAGTAAAAGATTAGCAAATGATGTTAGCTTTTACACAGCTTGCAGGTGTTTCTTGTGCTAAAGTTCAAATACCTTCAGTACAAATCCATTCCAATCCTTCAGCTTGTCCTTCCTAAGAAACATACAACCTCGCTAATGATCTTTCATCTGTTTAGCATCAACGGACTGACTTTTATCTGTACCATATGTCCTTTTTCTCATGGAACCTGGATGCTAGCCCTGAGCAGCCATGCACGCTAATCTGACCGGTATTCTTTTCATCAAGTCGATTTAAGAGTGAAAGTAGTGAATCTTTGAAGTGGCTCATTTTGAAGCCTGCAATGCTACACTCTACCAAAGCGATGCATCAGAGAGCAGGTGGGCAAGACTTAAACAAGCTAATGTTGGTGGGAATCAGCGGGTGCTCTTTGTTAAATATAAGATTGTACAAATGAGTCTGACTGAACCTATTTATTTAATTGCTGTCACACATTTAATATTTAAATCAAAACCACCTTTATCATTCAGGTTTAGCAGTAATTAGATATATCAAACCAATTTAATAGCATGTTAGCTTAACAGCCCCAACTCATATACAGTTTTTTTGTTGCGTTTTTAATGGCAATGAACAGGTCCAGCATGCATTAGCTGGGCAATATATAGAATCGTGACTTGGTCTTCATGTGGTTTCAATGGAATTGTCAAGTTTGAAGAACGGAATGCAGGCAGGGTGAAAATTTCAGAAGAGTTCCATTGTCTCTGCATGTTCTTATCATAAATCTTTAGATTCAGACAGCAAGCTTCCATATTAGATTACCTATCACAAGTCTGAAAGAAATACGGTTCATTCTTTGCCAGAACATCAATCATCTTACAAACAGGAATGCCCTCTTAACACGGATCCCGGAAATTTGAGAGTTAGTTTAATGAGAGACACAATAAACAAGATGTGGAAGATATGGTAGATCTCTCACCTCGGTTGTAATCCCAGTTTCCATAAGAGCTGCCACCACATACGCAGTCAAGGAGATCTTTCCATGAATCCCACCCTTAAAAGGAATTGGACAGAGCAACTTTCACCAAGGTGATGACAAATAACACCTCTATCCCAGCTTCCTCAGTTTGATGAGAACTTGTAAACCTAGGGATTGTTGGCTTAAACATGCAATGTTTTGACACAACTAAACTGAAACGGTTCTTCTAGGACTTTCAAAAAGGATCAAGTGTAAACGTATCTTGGTCTAAGCAAACTTAGACCAGAGAACAGATTTCCATGTGGTCCATTCCCAGTTTCCCTCAAATCTCAGAAATACTTCAAACCTCTCAGTAGTAAATAAAAAGAAGGTCTCCTTTTATGTACCTGCAGGTCTTTGTTGAGAATCCGGCCCACTGCTGGGAACGATCCTTCCTCCTTTTGATGAGTGATCAGCCAGGATTTGGCAGCACGTAGTTCTTCAGGATCAATGAAGATGAAGCCACGTGACTGAGCAAACGATTTCAGTACGAATGCAGTCAACCTGGAGGAACATGCCTTATGCTATGACTTCATTATAGGCAACTTGTGAAGGATTTTAAATCAGTCTTGGAAGGTCAGTCAAACATACACAAACATTTGCTCGGGAGTCAAGTGTGAATGCGAACAAAGTAGATTTTCTTGGAGAACTTGGAGAATCAACTATGTTCCTGCAATCAAAGTATGGGATCCCAACTGAAAAACTATTTGAAACATAACACAGAGGATGAACTCTGACAGATATAAGAAACAGCTTATGGAAATGCTGAGTGGCTTTGCCTTGTAAAGGCTTTCACCTCTGTGAGTCAACTGAACCAGGGCTTTAAAAACATGCAAACTGTGTGCTAATTTGTTTTAACTGCAATATGGCAAGTCAATGACGACAATCCTCAAAGCGGCCAGATAATGATACAAGTGACTTAACTTAAAATAAAGATCAATAAATAAACAATCAGGGAGTTCTCTCCAGCATGTGCTTTAGGGATGTCAAAACAAACACCCAAATAACACTACAGAGTCCTTGCAGGCCTGGCCTTGTTATATTATGCTCCCCAAGAGAGCTCGTAAGACTGGAGCATTGAGCCTACAGGAATTTTTATAATGTTAAGAAATATGTGTCGGAGACTTCAACTGCCCAACCTAGGAGAAAGGTTCTAGAAAGTGTTTGGATGATATAAAGAACTGCAAAGTGAAGGGGACACCCCTGAATCTTCTAGGTAAGCCTGTGCAAGATGTTCAGTCAGAGGTTTGCAAGGTGCCTTTCTCACAATATAACCCTTGTAAGAAGTCGCCTTACCTAATGCTTTGGAATGCTTAGAAACTTCGACCAGGACTCTCAAGGCAAACAGGGCTCTTAAAATGATCCCAAAACATCTGTGGTGAACCACTCCAAGCATGCATAAACTTGAGGTGAAGAGCTACTAACCTTAAGCATATCCTTTTCTATGTGCTTTTAAGGCACCCAAACAACAGAATTTGACCTGCATTGTTTTAATCTGGGTTTAGAGGATTTGTCATCCTTATTATATTTAACCCAATATATTTAACGTTTCTTAATAAGCAGCATGTCAAGCAGGTTTGAAACTACTCTTTTAGTTTTAGGTGAACTACAGGAAAACAAGTTCTGCATCAACCTTACAGGAGTTTGTGGGATTGCTGGAGGGTGGGAGTAGATTACTGCCGCATGTGGCTCACATTGGAACCAGACATGCCGATGCCAGCGAGTGATGCCAGAAGATGGGTTGCCAGATCTGATCCAAGGTCTAAACATCTTTCCTCCACTTTCAAAGGCATCCTCACACATTACAAAACTCTGCTAAAGCTGCACCAACCTTGCAGGATTTTATAAATAAAAGTTTCCACTGTGTTCCAGAACATTAGCTGCTCTTTCCACTGAAGAAGATTAGGTTTGAAGGCCTTGGCATTACTAGGGCACCAAGGCGCTGATGGGGACATTAAATACTTGCTGCACCATTATGGCCAATCTTTTCATTAGGAACCACAATTTCCTGTCCTATCATTCAGCCCAAGCTGGGATGTATTAACCCAGCTCTAGAGCTGCTGCTCACCTGGCAATAAACGATTTGTGCTAATAGGTGAAACTGGACCAGAAACAAAAGCAGGGTTGTTTCGGACTTATATGCATTCTCAGACGAATGAACCAATCTGGGAGAGGGTTTGACATACCCACTGGACCATGTCCCAACAGCTTCAAAATGGAATCCCCCCACCAAGTACACTACCTAATGCAGTATTCTTAGTGGTGTCAAGGTTTTTCAATTAATTCTTGTTTCTCACCTGTGCAAACCTTTTCTCCACTCACATACTGTCTGCCAATGCAGCATTGCACTTTCCAGAAACAGCAAAGACCAAGTATAAGACAAATATTAGCCTGCCGTCTAGTCGACTGCTTTACGGGATGACTGGTTAATAACTAGTTAAAATAAGTAGTCATGCAAATTTATACAGGAATGAGGGTCGACAGGGATCAAGCATGCACCCTACTTTTTCTGACTCCAACAGCCAAGCCTAACTTCATTTTCCTGTAACTCCCGTGTGTCCAGTGGCGGAGCACGCAATATAGTGGGGGTAGGGGGCTGTTGACCCCACAGAGGCATAGTTAATGATGGCTGTTTTGGACCAGGGGAAGAAATCCCCCAAAACAACCAATAAATCTGTACTCCAGTGACTGGAGTCCAGGAGCTTATTAGTAGTTTGTTAATAAGGCTCCAGGGTACAGTCAGTTTGGCATTTTACAATCCAAGGCTCTATTAAAAGTCAGACAACCATGCTAAAATAAACGAATAATTTCGATTTTGTGTGCTAAACAAAATAAATATATCATGAGGACAATATTTTTCTTTGGGTTTTTTTTAGGGAACACAAATATTTAGCTTTCTATAATAAACCAAACCAAATTGTAAGGTGTCTTAATATAGGAAGATATAGATATAGATAGAAACATGGATGTTCACCTTTCTCTGACTGGAGATGTGGGGTTAAATAAAGGACATACTAGAAACAAAATATGGCTTACGCTATTGTAATTAAAGCCAACTTCTTAGCAGACATAGCATGTTCAGACTTCACATAGCAGAAGCTTACCACATGCTTCCGGAGGAATCTCTTTCCCCAAAGGCACTGTAGGAACCATCCTGCCTCTTGTATGTCAGTTGCCTCTGATAACCTGCCAAGTACATTAGAAGACCCAAGGCATTGTTTGCACTGCTTTCCTACAAACCTTCAATCACTTTAAAATAATTATTCAGAAGATTAATAATCAAGAAGACGCATTTGAGAATGAAAGCGTGTTTTGTCTTGTACCTTGCAGCAGGTAGTCAGTGGCTTCTGCCTCCACCTCTGTGCTGAGCTGATGGGTTTTCTGAAGGTACTTGAGCACAAAGACGTTGGGAGCGAAGTGAATCATGTTCTGCTCCCCACAACCAAAGGGAAGTCTAAGGAGCTTATCGAGATTTTTGAGAGTAGGTCCCATAACATCACCTGGGACACAAAAGACTGTTACAATAGCAACTGTATATCAAAATGAAACAAATTTTAAGGTGAATTAGTAGCTTGTTCCATGAATTCCTCCTAACCAATCATGGCGGCGGTGGCTCTCTCTGAGCCTGGCACCACATTGTGGGGGACTCCCAGGGTGAAGGCCTCATTGTGGTTCTCATCCGCATCTTCTTTGCGCCAGATCCTAAATTCACCTACAGAACCCCAGCCAGTGGAGAAACCAATATGGCGCACTTGAGCAGGAAGGGGTCCAGTCCACTGCAGGATCAGGGTCTCACTGGATGGCTCTAAGCCATGCCCCACCTATCACCAGAAAGAATATGTAACCATAAAACCAGACTGTAGTGATAAGCTGGTATTTTGGCTAGGCCAAGATGGTTCGTCTGGCCTTTTTAGATTGTTTTAGGCACTTTTTAAGTGTACCTGGAAGACCCGATAAACACAGTGAACAATCTTAATCAAGAAACACTGTGTAGGTGTTTTGCGTTTGTGTTTTAAGTGTTATAGTTTCATTAAAATAGTTGCAGTCTTCTTAACTTCTACAATGAATCATGCTTTTTTAAGTTGATCAATTGATGTGCATGAGATGATGAATTGAATAGTCACCTCTTGAAGGTTAAGATTTAATCAACAGAAAAAAAAAAGAATTATGAGAGGTTATGCTATTACACATACAATTCTTATATATAAATTATTGAAGCCAAATACATTTCCCCAAGCTGTTTAGCTTTAGTACAGTATTCATAGGCTTAATCATGAAGCATACAGTGGCACCACATTTAACTCTCCCTTATTGTAGATGAAGTGAATTAACGTGCAACCAACACCAGCGAAGGCAGTTTTTGTTAGAACCCTCGTTATTCTTAATTTTGGCATTTATTTTAATTTTTACACCAGACATACAGTATATACTTGGTCTTTAATAATCGGTATTGGTCCTTAAAACAAATATCATCGATCCCTACATGTTATGGTGGAGATTTGCATGCGCACACAGAAAAAAATAGCAAGTATGACACACATAATTCAATAATAACAACAACATGGAAATCAATTCAGTTATACTCAAAAAGCAGTTTGATGAATACTGCATTTTACAAGCACAGGGGGCTCATAAAAAACAACTGTCAAGTCTCAAAAGCTACCCACATCACCTTAAGCCTACATAGACCCAGTTTGAAATCTCACGTTAACAGACATACTGCCTATATTATCAAGGTTTGCTATTGGATATTAGACCATGTGCAATGAAACATGACTCAACGTCCAACAATGAAAATAGGTCACTTTTAGAGCACAGAGAACAGAGCAGAGATGCTGGATGTGAATATTTCTGTGCCAGCGAGAGCTACTCAATGATAATAAATCACTGGGTCTTTGCAGTGGCATAAGCCACTAGAATATGACCTCATTAGTATTAGGGGTGTAAATATTAATCGATTCGTATCGATGCATCGATTATGCAGCCGATGATTCAATGCATCGATTCGTCCGC
>JAUYWG010000060.1:7615639-7630162 GCA_034779775.1 Enteromius afrohamiltoni | reverse complement strand
AACTTTATATACATTTAGTTCAATAAACTACTTTTTTACCTGATGTTAAAGCAATGCCATATCCATGTTTCTGGAAAGAATGTACGCCTGCGGTTCTCTGCCCTGAAAAACACACACTGACATAAGAAACAACTCTCTTACTGACCTTAGAGACAACCATCTTTGAGATTAACCTTATAATTTCAGACACTGCGAGCATGTGTACCGTGTCCCAGATCGGGAGTGCATAGCTGCCACTAAGGTGGAGGTGTGCGGCTGAAAAGCAGGCACGGCCTCGTCTGTGTACATCCCTCCACTCTGCCTGTGATTCAGACTCACCATATCCGTCATCACCACCAGTCCTGTCTCCTGTAACACAGTTACATAAACACATTAGCCTTTAATATATAAACTAGATCAGGGGTAGGCAACGTTGGTCCTGAAGGAGAAACTCTGCAGGACATTGGCACTCTAGGACCGATGTTGCCTACCCCTGAACTAGATGTTTAGATTTTCCGAAAAATGGGAGCCTTTCTCACCGTAAAAGCAAAACGTGCATCTTTAGTGATATCCCAGTGCCATGGAAACACAGAGGAACGTCGTCTTCGCGATGACAAGCCAGGCCACCAAAAATGTCCTTCATCTTTGGGTACCCCAAATGCATCAGACACATCAAATTCAGCCAGTTCCTTGAACACCTGCAAACCCATAAACACAAGAAACCATAAAAAGGCCATTTCTGAGTTGTTGGCGACATGTTTGAGGGTTCACGGGACCCACCTTCTCAGGAGTGAGCTGGAAGCCTGGTTTGAGAAGGTACATGCTTTTGTCCACTGAAGCTACACATACACATGAGCCACTCTCTGCTCGGACCTTCACACTGACTGGACTGCCTGGCATCGATTCGTTTGAGGACAAAGACACAGAGACCTAAGGATAAGAAAGTCATGGGTTTGGAACTACTTGAAGGTGTGGACAGGTGCTTTTAATAAATTATAAACAAGATTATGAATTACTGAGCTGCGATCTAACTCACCTCATTTTCAAAACGGGGCTGTACAGGAAGCTGCAGACTGTCAGTTACCCCCTCTCCATTGTCCCGAACATAGTAGACCAGTAGGCGACTGAGGGGGGCCATGGAAGGAGTCACGTTGAAATGGAGGACCGTAACGCAGCTGTCAGTTTCAGCCTGAGAAGAGGACACACCAGAGTCTGGGCAGACAGAGGACATAAAGATGGACAGACAAAAATAGGGAGGAAAAAAAAAAAAAAAGAGGAAGAATAGTGCCTTTATGAGCTAAGGTAAGCTTCATTGTTGAATTAATGTTTTAAAACATTGTGTCAAGAAATATGCAATATTATTCTTAGAACAATGCACAGTACAAAGAACTGATTAATTTAAAATAAAGCAGTAAAGTAAAAAATAAAGTAAAAAAAATCCACTACAATTTTATTGCCTTACCCAAAAGACAACAGTGCAAAGACCATTAGAGTGAAGACAAAAACCAAGAAAATCAAGGTAAATATTTTATTGTTTGTCATTTTGCCAAAAGAAGAGTGAAAATAAAATATTAATGATCCTAAATACAATTAAATTATATCTGTAAAATCATCCTTTGCATCCTGTTCAAAATTTGCAATATGTATGTAATGAGTGAGTACATCACAAAGTGTTGCCAAATCTGTGATTTTCCTGCAGGATTGGGCTACTTTGACGCTCTTTGTGCAGGATTTTTTTTTATCTTCGCGGGTTGAAGCAACCCAAATACCGTCATATTTAGCCCCTGCAAATCGACTTCTATCAGTGGAACCCCGTCAAAAGCATGTATTTTAGCCGCACCAGATTGTGATTTTTACCGGGAATCCACCCTGAAAGCGACTGGGCAAGTTTTAGGCTATTTGAGTAGCAATTGGGTGGGTTTTGCTATGCTTTCACTATGGTACACATGCTGGATGCATGCAGTTCAGTTTTTTTTTTTTTACAGCTAGAGTGCCAAAAGTTACAGTGTTGTTTTAAAAGTTTAAAAACAGTATTTTACAAACAACGTATATTATGAATCCAAGTACCCATAAATGTGTCACTAAATGAAAAGGACATTTTGCTTTTATTGCAATAATACTGACCTGAGTCTCGTGGTGGTTTGGTGGTGGTGTGAATGTTCGTGTCAAAGGTGACTGTAGCTCTCTTTTCACGGTGGGGCATGCTCTTGGCATGTCTCTGACCTGACAGCACAATATTCCCTCGAGAGGCGATCTCATAGTGTAAAGTGAAGTTGCAGGGACAGGTGGACTTTAATGAGATCTCTGCTTCTTGTCCAATCTAGGCACAAACAGGCACTTCCATGATTAAAGGTTGTTTGTCTTATCGAGCATCACTAATTATATTGGCGGTGTCTCTTACCTCAAGAGGAGCACTTGGACTTATGAGCTGGATGTGGCACTTGCTAGGAGAATACCAGCTACTGATGGACAGATAGTTGGGGAGATACTGGTCTCCTGCTGGCCTGCCATCAATGGCAGTCACTTTTGACTGCAAGCAAAAAAATAAAATTTAAAAAATTAGCTCACTTTGAACGTTCGAAATAAATGGAACTGTTACTTGGACTGTATCTGGTGCTACCATTACCAAAATATTGGTCAAAAGCTATACAAAAACAATTAGTAGTAGTTCTCTTTCAGACTATATTGGTGTCTTTCACAAGGCATATTGCACCAAACTCTTGATTGACACAGAAGCACAAGTAGATAGTATTTACCTAATGGACATCCTTTTCAATCAAACCAAACTTCATGGTCAATAAAACCCAGGTTTTTCAAAACTAGATTTAAGAACTCTGCAGGATAGTGACCCTCCAGGTTTGGACACCCCTACATTAGAGGAACCATCCCAATGGCAGTTGAGTAACCGAGGAGTCAAGTGCCTTTATTAACAATGGTACTACTTCATGCAACACCAGCGTTATAAACTATTACTCACCCTCATGTCGTTCCAAACCCATAAGACCTTTGTTCATCTTCACAACACGGATTAAGATATTTTTGATAAGTGGATCAACTTCAGTTTTGCGATGCAACAAGAACACTTTTTTGTGCAATAAAAACAAAAATAACATCATATACTCCCCCTGACTTATATCTTCCGCCATTTTAGAGAATATCACAATGCGCCGCATACTCAACCTTTTACGTATTTGACATAATCAGCCTTGTTTACATCAGGGGGAAAGCACATTCATGTAGGTAATCTGCAGTTGTTTACACCTAGAAGAAAGCGTGCACACATGTTGTGACACTCTCTCACTCTGTTGCTTTCTGTGCATGAGAAAAGTATTTGCGAAGAAATTTGCGAGAAATTTGTATTTACTGATGTATTTACTATGTTTCTGGACCTGGGATCATTTCAGTTCAGTTGCTGTCTATGGAGGGTCAGATGGCTCTTTGATTTAATCAAAAATACCTTAATTTGTGTTCTGAAGATGAACGAAGGACTTATGAGTTTGAAATGACAGAAGGGTGAGTAATTCACGACTAACCCTTTATGAACTAGGTCAGAGTAACTAATCCTGCTACTGAAGGGCAGCAGAGTTTGGAAACAACCCTGGATAAACATACCTTCACCAGGTTATAAAGGTGTAAAGATTACTTCTAAATTACAGGCAAGTGTGTTGGAGCAGAACACAACGAAAAGATGCCTCCATCAAATCTCCAAATCCCTCCCACTGACCTCCAGCCAGACATACTGGGCAGCTGTGGGGATGGAGGGAATCTCAAAAGTGGCCTTGCCATTGCGTGAGACCAGCTCACTAGTGTAGATGTTGTCCTTCGGGTTAAGTTCAGCCTTAACCCTCACTTGTACTCCTTCCGCTGGGCTCCCATCCGGATAGGTCACCTCAATCTGGGGTCAGTGGTGAACAACCATCATTCCAAATTAGCATTGATTAGTAGAAAGATAAAAGGAAGCATCATCTGTTTCTACCAGAAGACTGATCCTCCTCTCACCATGCCTTTGTAGGGCAGACCAGGTTTGAACTGCTTGCGAGTATCTTTGGAATACTTGATGTCGATGAGCTGCTTGTGGACAGGCGTCGAATCATCAAACATGGTCTGCTGTCCACCATCTACGCTGCTCACGGTCACCCACATGTTCACTGCACCTCGGAAATGGTCCGTAACCTCTAAGGGCATCATGTCCTTCACGCAAAGGCTGAAAGTGGCTGAGCCTTTAATCTATTCAAAATAAAAAGAAACTTGTTGCAGAGAATTGTTACTTACTTTTGATGTTACAAAGACATAGAGTGCTAAAAAGACTAGCTTGGACTAATTGGTTAACACTAGTTAATATCGCTTCTGTCTAAATTGGCAATTTTTAATGTGGACTTGCAGTTTGGTCCACAATGAGTGGCTATGGACTACACCTTTGAGAAAACCACATGCCAACAATGTCTCCTTTTGTTGAGCTAGCACTGGTCTAGACATTACAGTTACAGTGGACGAATACTACTAGTCTACATGTCGTTACAAGTGTGCAATTAGAGGTTGACCATAAAGGGTGAGGCTGGCATTTGGGATAGAGCCATAGTATACCAGTACAGCTATGCTTGCAAATCTCTACCAGTGAAGACAGTTAACTAAAGAAGTTTCACTGCTTCAGAAACCTCATGGGAGAATGCAGCATGCAAAGCAGAACATATGCTAGACTTTTCAGCAGAGAAATACTTTATCATGCACTCACCTCCATTGATTTCACCACAGAATGGCCAACTTCGTGTCTGTAGTAACCTACGCCATTGACCGTCATATTAACTGTTAATTTGCCCGACACTGGTTTTCCAAAGGTGTACCTGGAATAAGACAGGGTGAGTAAGAAATTGTGGGCCATTGTAAAATAGCTTAAGGTGTGAGGCAGGCTTTTGTCCTATTACCTTGCCTTGACCGTGACCTGTTCACATGAACTGAGGTCTCGAATGTAGGGAGGAGGCTCAATGATGAGCTCAAACCTGGGCATGACTGTTCAAAGAAAAACGGACCAAAATCAATCATATTTTTACTCTTACGGACCGAAAATGTAAGTCAACAATAACATTTTAGTTGACAATAATGCTATTCATTTCCATTTATTGGTCTTTACCATACTTCTGCACTTCAAATGACTTGTTGTATGTGTGGCCTTGCATCTCCACGAAAGCTAACCATTCGCCAAACACTGGTTGGTCTGACAGTGGAAAGCTCATATTGACAATTCCTAACAGGGAAAATATTATGGTTATCAAAGCTTATTACATATCATGGTGACTGTCATATAAACTAAAGCTGCACAGCCTGATTGTGAAATGATTGCAACATTATTAAAGTATACAAAAGGAACACCACAGTAACAATTCTTACCACAGCATACAGACTTCAGATCTTTCCAATGGACTATGCGGGATCCTCTGGGGTCCTAGGTAAACAAAGTGGTAATCTTAAACAGCATGTGGTAAAAATTGTCACATTCTTGCTTATTTGCTTGCTTTAAATCCAGAGGGCACTTTACACTCATAAAAAGGCAGCAAAGAATCAAGCTTAAGCAAACGTGTCTCAAATCCAACGATGCTTTCAAACAAACTGACCTTGCCCTGATTCAAAGGGCCAACACTTCAGGAGCCCTTCAATCAGGGCAAAACTACACACACCCCAACTGACACTTCCTCCGGCGAGAGCCAGAGGCCGACGGTGCCAAACTAACATAAACATGAAACATCGCATACATAGCAAACATTTTTTTCTAGTCCCCCTTTGGCCATTTGCACAGCTTTCTGAAATATTTTCTGGAACTGAGCAACAGTGTTTGCCCCAGAGATGCTTCAAAGACCAAGCAGCATGTGGGAAAAGATGGAAGCTAAGCACAGAGCAGTGGGGGGGCAACGCCCCAGTCCCTTTTATCCCCCTAGTCGCCTTCTAGCATCTGCTCTAGGGTCAAACCCAACACCGGCGACCAGTTGTCAAGCTCTATAACTGTGCAACAAGGACCCTGCTGGGATAAAAACACTCAAACCATGCTTCCCAACCAAAGCAGTGTCCACCCCACGGCCTCCACTCACCACTATGTAAGCTTCAATCTGTAAAAGAAAACAAAAAAGTGATTAGAGGGATAAGGACGACAAACTGTACAACTACAGCTACTTTAACGTCTTTAAGATTTGAATCAATCCTGCATCTAAGAGAAGCTATGCTAAATTTCGCCAGAGTGCAATCTTTAGCAATCCAGTTTACAATAAGGATATTGTTCACACACTATAGCTTAAGCAAGCTTATTTCTAAGGGTCTGTAAGTGAATGTGTAACTTGTGTTTTTGTTTGTGTATGAGCACAGCTACCTATTGCGCGTTTCTAAAAATGTTTTGAAGATAAGATTTTAGGCACTAAATAAACACTGCTGATGCTAAATAGGATAATGCTTCTCTACTAAATAGCATCATTTTAGCATTTTAATTTCAGGACTTCACCTTTTCGCTGGTTGGCCTTAGGTCTGGTGTGACAGCATATACATTTATAAGCACTAGAAAAGAGAAAAAAAAAACTTAATAAATTAATATTCAACTTCACAAAGCTATTCATGACACTATTTGGCTATGTTTAGAATATCGTGCAGGGGGTACAGTGTGCAAAATAAGTTACTCAATTGATATCTGCCATATTTTGCAATATGTAACAGACCATATGACGAAATGCTGTGTGCCCACAATGCGATGCACTTAACCCAGCCTTTAACGAGTGTGACGAGTGAATCGGAAGTAATATCTGTGTTAAGAGTTTTGGCATAACATGTAATCAATGCTAAATAACTGTGTTAATTTAAAAGATAACAACTGGAAGTGTATGGAGGTCATGTGACAGCAATGAAACATTAGAAGATACAGTGTGTATGTGGTATGCTAGTAATCTAAACACAGCCAATATCAAAACATTTAGCATTACAAACACAGTTAGCATAATCAGCAACCTATCCTATTCCCATTTGGTGAGAAGAGAGAGACCTTTCTGCCGGGGCTTATAGACTGGCTTGTCAGTCTGGATGAAAACAGTTGTGCCTTTGCTGTCCACCGTCACAGTGGTGTGGTTGTGAAAGATGTATCCACCCTCATTGAGCTGGCGGTTGCCCCAAACCTTCAGATGTGCCTGGCCTCTGAGATCCGATGGCACCTGGCAAAATTGTGGTTAAAAGGCATAAAGGTCTCATAGAGCTCAGTGCAAATGCTACTTGAAAGGGTTAGTTCAACCAAAAATGAAATTCTGCCTTTAATTGTGTCACTCCAAATCTGTAAGTTCATCCATTGTTCATCTTTGGAATATAAATTTTCGAAGATATTTTTGATGAAAAGCTTTCAGACCCTGCATAGACAGCAATGTAACAGACACGCTCAAGGTCCAGAGAGGTAGTAGGGACATTGTTAAAATAGTCCAAAGGAGAATAGTTTTTCGACACACATGCATCTTTTGCATTTTCTTTTCGCACAACAGCATTCTTGTAGCTTCATAAAATTACATTTTATAGATGTCCTTATTACCTTTCTGGGCCTTGGATGTGTCAGTTGTCTATAGAGGGTCAGAAAGCTCTCAGATTTAATCTAACTTTACTGGATGTGGTGCGACAAATTCCGTCGGCTTGGTGTGTCCCAGTCTTAATGTGTATCTGTTGTTGAACAGGGAGACTTTAAGGCTCGCAGAATTAGATTTTTTTTCCCTTGAAGGTCGCAGATTTTTTTTTTTGTCACACCATTGAGAAATTAGATTGCATATGTAACCACATTGGTTACACTCTAGAGCCCTGTTGTACTCCGAGAATGAACGAAGGTCTTACATGAAGGTGAGTAATAATGACAGAATCTTCATTTTATGGGTGAAATATCTCTTTAAAAACTATAGGCTGAAACTGACTTATTATTGGCTCACCTTTATTTTGATAGTGCCTTTATCTGAAATTTAAAAAAAAAGAAAGGTTAATGAAACCTGCACATGCATTTATAGTGAAATAACATTGCAAAAACTAAACTTATTAAAATTTAAAACAGAAGCTAAATAAGATATTTAAGACAATAATTACAGATTATAAGTGCTGTTATGGTGCGTTTCTTTTAGATGCTGAATTTACGCGAATACCCAACGTAATTCTCACCTCGTACAGTGCCATGGCTTTGAGCCACAATCTCGCCCTTGACGCTGAGCTGCAGTTGTACTCGCGTGTCCTCTACCGCATTAAAGATGGTCACACTCACGGCCTCTTCCACACCGGCACGAAACACAGATGGTGCGGCAATCAGGTAACCTCTGTGAATCAAAGGACGGAGAGCAACAGCTGTGTGTGTTTACATCACAAGACTCCAGGTACCAATTACACTAACACTTTGTTTTGTCTAGAGCAATCTCACATCATAGACACACAAATCAAACAAACATGCAGTCCTCTCGAGAGAACATAAAACAAATATCACAAGTTTAAACACAAACTGGGAAGTGTTTTGAGATTCTTTGTTGCCAAAAGGTAGGGAAGTAGGGAACCAAATGATTGATCTTGAAACAACAAATTTAAATACATTTTGTAAATTCTATATATCACTGAAGCCCATGATACTCAATTTAGCATAGCCAAACATCTTCTAATTTAACAAATTGCTCTATGAAAACAGGCTCCAGGATTGACTAGGATTGTGTTAGAAATTGCCCCATAGTCTTATACAGTGCACTATTTGAGGAAATATGCAGTGGACATTATCGTGTGCACTCATGCACTCCCATAATGCACCATAATAATGAATGTACAAATAACGTATGATCAACAGCTAGAATATGGACTCATCTCCGCATTTTTTATGGCATGCATTTAATACCCTCTCCCACCAACCTTGAACATAGACATGATAATATAATAACCTAAACTATTGTAATTCATAAATGCTTAGGAGAAAAAGAAAAAAAACTGAAAATGTATAGAAGTTTAAATTAACTGTTCGAAGAAAAGGAAGACTTACTGTACTATTAAGTTTCATATTTTCCAGAAAACACCATAGGTTTTACTCTAAATATTAATGCAATGTCTAAAAAAGTAATGTTCCCAATTTGAAGTTAATGGGGACTAAACGGTCTGAATTTATTTAGTCGTTATATCAAAAACAGCCACTGGGTGACACCCAAAACATTTCTAAATGTATTTTTCCGTCACAAATTTGCTTTTTGGACACAAAAATATTTTGAGTGAAAAAAGAAGATACTGAACTGCAACATTGCCAATGAAAGGTGGAGTGGGCCACCTACAGCTCTGGAGTAATTGATTTTAATTCAACCTGACAAGATTTGATTAGATCGCTATACTATTTGTTGGTGATTTGTTTGTTGCGTTTACTCTTAAAGTGCCCCTTTATGCCTTTTGAAATATGATCTTTCATGCAGTGTGTCATGTAGCTGTATGTGAACATAAACTATCTGCAAAGTTGTGATGCTGACAGTGTACGATAAATACAGTTCTAGTCTATCAAATAAAAGAGTCGGCTCACAGTCGCCTATACGAGTCGTCAGCAGTTCGAATCTTTTTCTGTTACGGATCCACGTCAGTAAGTAATATATTTGCATAATGTCCACCCACCTTCTACTTGCCCCGCCCACAAACTGTTTAATTTCCACGTGGATTACATCATGTCAAGAAGACGCTGTATCCTGCGCTGTCATTCAGTTATGGTAATGGGCGTTTCATTTTCTGACACACGCTGTAGCAGTAGACCAATCATAAAGGACAGCGCCATCTGACCAATCACAGCAGTGAGGGCTCACAGAAAGGCGGGGTTTAAACAGACTGATTCTTCAAACTGCTTCACACGAGTCCTTTACGAATCATTTAGAAATGGGGTAAAATTAAATCTATTTTTGGAGAAAACTAAATTGTTTTTGACCTTGCATACATGTACACCTGTTTTAAGAGACTCATAAAGCAATATCAGCAACTTTTAAAACGGCATAATAGGGGCATTTTAAAAGAAAGAGACAGTGCTGCATAAAACCCAATTTTGGGGGTCAATGCAATTAAAACTAATAGGGCTTTCTCATGTCAAGAAGACAAAGGTCAAGGCAATGTTGTTGTACAATTAACCAGCACAAACCTAATTCTGTAGGTGTTTTTCACCTCTCTGGAATCTAAGTTGTCTAAACTACTTACACAAATCCAGTAACAAATTTGGTTACTGTGACCTTAAACGATGAGAAGTTTGGAAGGTGACTCTCTGACCCATTACATGCCCAAATAAACCCAGGCGGCTCAGTGTCCTTGAGTTTAATAGCATGCCTGAGTGTGAGATATCAGGTGGTTGGCATTACGGTTCAGCGAGGCCAGAAGCAATTTTAGTCTCAAGGCATGAGAAAATCCCTTCCAAGGCATCTACGTGGAATTGACTGCATTTGATCCTCACCTCCCGATCTCACAGTACAGGCATAAAATTATTCAGTGCTTACACGATAGCACTATCTCGTCGAAAGGAAAAGACAGCTACTGGCTGACTCAAGAGAATGTAGCTCTTTGTCGGAGAGGGCAAGCTAGTTATTGACCTCTTTCTCCGGTGCTCGAAATACTTGGCACAACCATGTGTAACAGGTATGGACACTGGCACTGAGCTCTGCCCAGCCCTGGTATGAAGGATGAAATTCATGAGCTTCTGCTGTTCATGGGTCAATCCGCCCAACGGGATTCCTGTCGAGCAATCTTTAAGGGGTTTGTACAAGGTTCTTCTCAACTTATGTTGGAGATCGGAGATTCCGGTATCAATAAACAACACTGCTATCAATGTAACATTAATATTTTTCACAAAAAACCACGAGCAACCCTAAAGTGAAAATGGCAAAAATGTCCAACAAAAGAATCACTAAAGAATCTTTATGTGTATGAAGACCACAGTCTTCTAATATACCATTGGGTTGCATTCTTGAAAATAAAAGTAGAATAAATAGGGTTCATCACAAATATTTCTCTCATTAGAGCTTTTCTATCATGCCGAAATAGACAATGACATAAACTTTAAATACTTGTTATTTATGAAACATAATAATGACCTGTTTTGAAAGAGCATCTCTTGGGAGTTTGTTCATAACATAGTGTCAGCTGTACCACCCTTTACAAAAATGTACCATGGTAACCATCATTTCTATCAACATAACAGACACTACACTTACTGTTACAACAAAACTGCAGGTAAAGGAAAACGTCTTTGAACAGGATCCCACATTAGTGTTGCAAAAGTAATTCAGTAGCAATTAAACCATTTTTACTACATGTTAGTAACAAGCGCATCCACAGCTGCTGTACTTCTGAGTTTATTTGTTCTTGCGCAATGAAAACATTTCCAGCGGCGAGCGACAAACGTCTGAGGACGTCGTTATCACCTGCCTGAAGTCTTTTCTAGATGTGCATGCCGTCTAGAATGAAAAAGCGGTTCGGTATCATTCACAAAAGAGCGCCGCGAACATACTTACTGTCTGTCTTGTGAATGAACTCCGCTTATTACACACATGAGCACAGTCCACAGAGTCCAGGGTTTGTGGTGCACGTGTAAAACTCTCATTTTGCACCTCGTTTGCTTTGTGTTGACTTTCCCCGGTGTGCGTTCCGTATATTCTTACAACTTCGAGAGCAAACTCAAGTATCCACGAGGGGAAAGCACGAGTCTCCAGTGCTGCGCGTGCAGCGTTTTTTTTAATCCCAATTACCAACGTTGCGTCCTTGCAACTGATTTTTTGAACTCCTCTCCACACGTAAAGACAATCCCTCTTGGCGTCCCGTATTTATCCGCCTTAGTTCCGATTGCTCATGTTTCAGCATTAAAACTTAACTCCATCCACCCCACCCCTTGTGTAGCATGGTATTTAATGCACATCAGATCCAGAGAGCTGAGCTCCACAGGCTGTAATGTAACCGGGGCAGTCTGCTTTTGCCCCTTTGAACTCTCCAGGCTTTTGTCTCATTCAGTGGTGTGTCAGAACAAGTCCACCGAGCCCCACTGAGCCAGTAGAGACAAGACCGCGCAGTCCCTGCAACGTTCATTTGAAGCATGTGGTAAATAATTCATTTTAATAATGCAACCTAAATATTACTTAACTGAGGCGCTTCTGATATACATATCGACATAAAAGCAAGGCTTTAAAATGTAATTCAACCTAATGTGAATTCATTTCGATATGGAAGCGTGAGGGTAATAAAGGTTTAAGCATAATGTAGGACAGTGGCGCCTCCTAGTGGTCCTTTAGCACGAGACATTTAGTATTAGTATTAATAGATATTTTATAAATGATAGTTTCTGTTCTGAAAGATACTGACTGGATTATTATTATTATTATTGAGAACATTATTTAGAAAATATACATATTGCGAATGTAAATGAAACATTGTCAGGCGTATAAATATTTATATTTTACATGATTTTAAGAAGTTATGCCTCTATTAGCCATAATATGTCAAATTTAAATAGTTTTTTAATCAATTATTTTATGAACATTATATCAACCAATAAAATTAAACAAAACATATTATGTGTTAATGAAAGGAATAGATAAAACATTGTACCTGTTTTAAAGCTTTATTATTACATGAGTTATGAATAGTCTGAAACAAGCAAAACATATGACATGAGAATTTACATTCATGCATAACATTTTATTAACAAGAAGTACAATTCGTATTTTTCCAAACAAAACATTACCAAAGTAAAGAAAATCTTTGTGAATATTTTAGGATCAAATAAGGGTAATAGCTGTGCCAAATGAAATGCACTATAGTCTATGAGTGTTGTCTGCAAAAAAGAACAGTTTTTTATATTTTTTAAGAAAGTACTAACATGTATATACGATGGATAACTCAAAAGGACACTTTCACCTAATTTACTATTTATTTGGAATCAGCCATATGTTCCTCGAGGCAATCCCTTCAGAGAAAAAGACCAGCCTGATCTTAGCTAGTTTAAGCTGGGACCAGCGACCAGCTAAAACTAGCCTGGCCAAGCTGGGAGACCAGCTAAAACCAGCTATTTCCAGCTTAAACCAGCCAACCAGCCTAAGCTGTTTCAGTAGGGATAGCCTATCAGAGACAAAGCATTCGCATAAACCACAACATTTAGATTTGATACAAGAAACAATAAACGTATTGATATAATAGAAGAAGAGACAGTTTTCCCATCATTGAAGTATTAGGATCTAAAGAAGGTTAAAAAGGATTTGAAAGCGTATAATATCTCCAGAAGGACGGACTGCATCAAAAACGATAGCAAATTGTAATGGGAAACAAATGGGGATGTTAAAACGACAAAGAAATTCTTCATAATTCATTAAATGGCCATTTCCATTTAACAACTGTTTTACGAGTACGGGGGTGCCATGTGAGGTGTCGTCACATGACGTTGTATGACGCGAACCCAAACAGGAAGTGAGTGCGACGGCGTGACTAAACGAAACGTACACATGTTGCTGGCCAGAAGATTTACCTGCCAAGCTACGAAAACACCGCGAGCACAGTTACAGCAACATGGTAAGTTAGTTTTATGTCAGCTTGTACTAAACAATCATCTTAAGGACTGTTAAAATAGAAGTAAAACCTAAATAGAAATATATACAGCGTGTCGAATTTGCTAAAGCTGGTCTATATATATAACGTACAGAAGCAGAATCCTAATAGAGTTGGTTGGTGATACTGTAGTATAATTAAGGACCAATTTTCACAAATATCGAAAGTTAGTTGCTTATCAGCATGCCTATTATTAACATTATTGTCTGTTTATTAGCAGGTATAAGCACGGCCATATTCTACACACTGTACCTAATCCTAAAACTACCTTAACTAACTATTAATATTCAGCAATTTAGAAGTTGATTAAGGCGAAAGTTGACAATGAAAAAATATATAAATGCATTTAAAATTACATTTGCAATTATATCCTTAACAAAAATATTACCACGTTTTTGACTATTGTATTTAAATATGCATATTATCTGCACCTCATGGCACACAGTATTTATTACCATAGTTGCGTTTTATAAATGCATCGATATTTATGCCTAAATATGTATACAATTTAGTATTTTATATATACCCATACAGTGCAATACCTTGGTTATATATATATATATATATATATATTTAGATTTTTTCTTTTTTACACTTATTTGTATACTTATCCTCTGTTAGTACTTATTTCTTATCTCTTATCTGTATGTTTTAGCACAGTTGGGGAGTACCTTTCAGCCAGAAAAAAAACATTTCACTGTATGTTGTACCAGCTATAACTACATGTGACAAATAAAGAATCTTGAATCTACAGCAAGGGATTCATAGTCTTCTTGATGTTTGTGACTTTTCTTTTTTTCTTTAAAGGCACCTACAGATTTAAAAAATGTGGTGAGAAGATTTTATGTACTTCAAGCTGAGCGTGTGGAGGCATATAAACTATTTGAAGAGTCAGTATCTATCTATCTATCTATCTATCTATCTGTCTATCTGTCTGTCTGTCTGTCTGTCTATCTGTCTGTCTGTCTATCT
>JAUYWG010000060.1:7569626-7615539 GCA_034779775.1 Enteromius afrohamiltoni | reverse complement strand
ATCTATCTATCTATCTATCTATCTATCTATCTATCTATCTATCTATCTATCTATCTATCTATCCATCCATCTATCCATCTATCCATCTATCTATCATCTGTC
This sequence comes from Enteromius afrohamiltoni, assembly GCA_034779775.1. NCBI lineage: Eukaryota > Metazoa > Chordata > Actinopteri > Cypriniformes > Cyprinidae > Enteromius > Enteromius afrohamiltoni. Next base: position 7,615,437 of record JAUYWG010000060.1, on the reverse strand, counting down.
TGTCTGTCAGGTCATTTGAGGTAATACAGTAGTTTTTTTCCTCAGGGGTCATGAGGCGTACTTAAGGACGGGGCCCCACTATGACTTTGAGCACTACAAACAGCTGGTACATGAGATAACGAAAGCATTCTGCAGCATTTCCAAAGAGGTTCTGCAGATTAAAGAGCAGCTCCACCAAGACTTCGACCGGCCTGACCTCTCCGAACACATTGACAAACTGCAGATTAAAGAGAAGGAGAAACTAGAGCTGGTGGGCACTGCATTGTTTCCAAAACTACTCATACCACACAATATGCACCGATATTAGATCTAATTCGCTTTTTATTCCAAGTTTGATCAAATAATGAGTGATTAAACATTGAGTTGATTCATCATTGCATTTATGGGTGGTGCGCTGGGTCAATGAGATATTTTATAGGAATGTTAGGATGTGCACTCTCAATCATGTAGTTAGAAAGGTGACATTTCAGTCCTGCGTGACTTAAAATAGCTTTCACAGAGATTTTTCTCTCCCCTGAAACAATATTGACTCTAATGTATTTAATGTAACTGATTACTGTATTCTTTAATGTTTATCTCACAGACAGCTAAGTTACAGTTGGCCAAGCAGCATGCCCAGGATCACCCAGAAGATGAGGATTTCCAAGAGAAAGTCTGTGAGGTCAAACAAGAGTAAGTGCAACTATGTAGCATATATATGCTACATACTTTTTAAAAAAGTTTTTATTCAATATTATCTTGTAATTTGTATTTACTGTAAGTTAATTATATTGATTAGTAATCGTGTGTTTGTGTGTACTGTATTTATATTTACTTATTTAGTTTACACTGCAGGTCTTACTGCTCAGTTCCGCTTTTTTTGTTGCTGACATCAGATTTTTTTTTTTTTTTTTTTGCTGCTGTTCACATTGTCATTTAAATGCGACTGCCATCAGTCTCATGTGTGAATCCTATACAGCCCTGAAGTGACCCGTATGCGCAGAAGAAGATATGACGTCAGCCGTTCAGACTGAAGTCACATTGCAAAAAGTCTGTATCCGATTTAGGACCGCATAGAAAAAGTGGCCTGGGCCTGATTTGACAAAATCAGATTTGTGCCGTTCAAACTGTCAAAAAAAAATCAGATATGGGTCACATTTGCGCAAAAAAACGGATTTGTGCCACTTTAGTCTGCAGTGTGAACTAAGCCTTAGTACTACTTTGTCATTTATTTTAATTAGTTTGTAAAGATCAGACAATAATTCAAATATAACTTATATAAAATCTGGAATCTGAGGGGGCAAAAAACTTTCTTATATATATATATATATATATATATATATATTAGGGCTGTCAAAAATAACGCGTTAACGACGTTACTAATTTCGTTAATTACGCCAATTTATTTAACGCATTTCATGCATGTGCAGTGTGACAAATTATTTGACAGGAAAGTGGGACAACAATTACCTCGTTACAGCTAACAGTTACTGCACACTGCATCAGTGACACGTGGGAACTGAAGTCTTTTGCGCTGACTATAATAAAAACTGAGGAGAGTCATTTTGCGGAGGCCTCTAGTTTTATTCATTTAATAGACCTTTGAAGTTTGGGCAAAAACTCGTTTTAGTGATTTGTTTTTGTGTATTTTATTTGTCCTATGGTGAGTGTGAAACATGAAACACAATCAATTACACGATTTTATGGTAAAATGTGTTACTTTTCATGTTAACCGTGCCAGTTTAGATCAAGAACAACGCACTTTATTCAGCGTAAGCGGTGCAGCACATATAGACTTGCCGCTGAAACTATAGCTACGCGCTCCGTGCTGTGTGAAAGCTCTCATCCGTTAACATGGGCGCCGGAAAAATACGCGCTGATTACGCGTGCAGTGTGAAACCGGCGTGAGTCTTGCTGACAGCGGCTTTGTGAATGCTTAGGTCAGGCTAAAGATAAAAGATTGTTCTCAAATTGTTCTCTTTGCAAATTGTTTTGCAAAGACAAATATTATGATGTGGCAGCTTGATTTAAACCACCATTATTTGGCTGCATTTCAGGAAAAAAAACAAAAACGGTTAGGATTCAGGTGTAGTTGCAAATAGTGATTAATCATGATATTTGATTAAAAATTGTAATCATTTGACAGCCCTAATATATAAATATATATATATATATAATATATTCAGTTACAGTGAGATAATATATATTAAGTAATTCATTATATATAGAATATCATTTTTATGTTATAGAACATTTTATTTTAAATGTTCAGAAATTATTTATTAATTAGGCTATGCTCTTTATGAATGCCAGTTGTGATGTTTCATCCTGGTATTGATGTTCAGGACTATTGTTCTTTTAAACCTCTGAATGAAAACACAGTTTCTCTCCTTCTCTTTCAGTATCATAAAGAATACAGCTGCTTTAAGTGAGATTCTGCAAGACTTCAAGTATGACTCTGAGGAGCCGGAGTGAGATTCAGTCAGTCTCAGGAGACAGAGATGGATTCAGATCCTCTATGAACTTTCTTCTAATGAAGAGTCATCTGAGGTATCGATCGCTGTCTCAGGCGTTGTATAGACAGAGTGCATTGCTGCTGCTGAGGCAGGCTTTGCAATGCATTTTTTCATTTCATTATTTTCCATACATTTAGAATAGCATATGATGTTTTGTTTAGGAAACCAACACAATGATCATTTGAATGTAAATAGCATTGTGCATAATAATAATATTCAGCAAAGGCTAATGTGTTACAAAATACACAAACATTCCTTAAATATATTGAAGATATTTATACAGGCAAAACTCTTTATACATAATGATATTGGTATTTACATAATGTTGTTTTTTGAACACAGAGGACAAACAAATTGCCAACCGCATTTCGAATACCAATTTAAACATGTACGTTTAACAATTAAAGGAACAGTACACTAAAATTAAATGTTTGTCATTATTCACTCACCCTCATTTAATTCCAAAGCTGAGATTCTTTCTTATGTGAAAGCGTCAAAAAGGAACATAAAGTGGTCCTTCTGACTTTTAGCCTAAAGTCATAAGGTAGTTTTGTGTAAGGTGAATTGGATCATTTATGAACTCAAGATTTGGGAATGAATTATTCAGATAGGCTCATTGACTGGAACAGCTGATTCTCATCAACTAGCTTTAGGATGGATATCCTGGTTTTCAGTGAATAACAACTCAAATGTCAAACAAAACTATTATACGACTTCAGGTATCTATAATACTAGATCTAAAATAGTTTTATTGTGCATTTGTTTTTTGTTTTTTTGGAGCTCGGCGTCCCCGGTCCTCATTCAGTTTATTAGTGAACTATCCCTTTAAAAGACACACATTTAAATAATCTTATTTTGTTGCTTCTGAATTCTCACTTTTAGGAAATACATTTTCAATTTTGCTCTGAAAATCTTTGCCTAATCTGTCAGTTCTTGTCATTTTCAATCCACTGGTTGTGTATCTGTGAATGTCAGCAAGATTTAAATGTCCTTTTTTTGGATGACAGTACGACGAGAATGAGAGAGTCTCCTATCGTCTCTTTTAATGAAATGGCAAATGATATACAAGTATATACAAATGATACACAATATACAAGTAATGTATATTGTGATACATTACTTTCCCCAACACTGGCACTGAACCGTCAGTGAGTTGATAACAGGCTGTTTTTTGTTGTTGCTTTTTATTAAATAAATCAAATATTCAAAGACTTCTGAAGCCATATGATGTTTTTTTTTTCAGTGGAATCAGTCAAACTCAAGATTCATGAACAGATTGGTCAGATAAGTTCATTAATTTATAGCATCATTAGTTTTTCAGCGAACAATGACTTAAAAGGACTCCCAAAAAATAAAAACTCATTATCATTATTTACTCACCCTCATGTCGTTTCAAACCTGTAAGACCCTTTATCATCTTGAGAACACAAATTAAGATATTTCTGATGATACTAGAGAACCATCTGATCCTCCATAGACTTTGTGTGCTAAGAAAATAAAAAATAACCCCGCCCATACTTCCTTTGACACTACATTCACTTCACGCACAAAGTCAGTCTGGCAAAGCTGCCGTTTTAGAGCATTTCCATTCCCAAAAATTGGGAACCAGTGAGGAACCCCCAGCCTCAGTCGGCACGATGCAAGCTACAATTGGTTACGGTGTCTTCAGGTTCCGTCTCTACGCATACGTCATTGGAATGAGTGGTCTGATTGGTTGTAGATTCGTCCAGTAGTATACAGAGACACCTGATGGACGCAGGTTAAGGTAGCTTGGCCAGACTAAGCTCCTATGCGCTTAATAGTTGCGGAAGCCAGGCTACTTCCATTCACCATATAGCGCCCTATTCTTGTACGGTGCTGCTGACACATGACCGCAGACCCTAAACTGGTGCTATAGGGTGATGTGGAGGAAATGAATTGTTAAAGTCATCAGGGCACAAAAAATTTACTCTCATCACTTAGATTATTGTAGCGATCTCCTTGCTACATTTTTTGATCGTTTAAGTATCATTGCTCTCTATGGAGGGTCAGAAAGCTCATATTTTATCCAAAATATCTTATTTTGTGTCTAACCGGTTTGGAACAACATGAGAACTATCCCTTCAAATTTCAATCTGTTTGTAGCACAAATCAATTTGTATGGTTTCAGAAGACAAATGGACAATTTTATGATACTTTTGCAGTGCTTTTGTTCATTCTGGTCCTTCTAACCCATTTAGAGATTAATATTTAAATGCTAATTCTTTTGTTGGTGCTTGCAAATTCTTACTTAGCAAATAAAATTTTGATTTTTAATCCACTTGTTTAGTTGCAAAGGTCCTTTTTTTTGGATGAAAGGTCAATAAGAACGAGAGAATCCCCCATTATATCCTCCTTTTTTTAACATTTTATTCTCTCTCGCACTTTGTAGTCTTTAAGTTTTAATGCCCTTATAAATAACATTGTCTGAGACAAAAGCGCGCTTCCTTTGACGTGTTTGATGGGGACTACAGCAGGAGGCAAACAGTAGATCATCTCACCAAGCGACAGGCTCCTTGTAGATGCCTTCACAGAGTCTTGGCTCATCCAAATGAAAGTCCCAAGCACTGGAGAGTGATAAAAACCTTGTCGTCGCAGGCCCCCGCAAACTCTCCCAAGCCTTCTTTAGAGTTTCATTATGATTTACCACTTTGTAATACCTGAAAGGAAGACAATGGCATTTACAAGTGAATGTGATGAGTTGATATACGAGGACAGAGAGGCATAATTGGTACCAGCCATTCTTGTGGCAGTTACATCGTGTTCTTCAAAGGACAGTGTGACTAATGAAGCGACCTAAGTTTCCCAACAGTCGTCAGTGCCAAAGAAACCGTAACCACTGAATCGGTTCAGAGAGCGTGCAGCGGATGTCGGTTAGCGTTCGAGAACGCCACACAAGACTTCTCGGGCTTGGTTGGTTCGCAGCTGAAGCTTTGCCGCGCAGTCTAACCTAAAAGGAATTTATTAGCATTCCGGCTGATTACTTTGAGTGGCCGTTTCCTCTCTATTGTGGTAACGTCTGAAGACTATATGATGCTTCGCTATTAGTAAACGCAATCAAATGTGAGCCTATTGATCAAAAGAATAAACAGATCTTATGGTTCTCTTTTTTGTAGGTCACAGAAAGCCACAAAATGCTTCTCTTTTAGTTTTTGCACAGGCCCTATATTATGTGTGCCAGCAGCAATGATTTGTTGTCTTGGTATGTGTCACGTAAGGAGGTGCGTTTTCTCCTTGCTGACCTGGTCGTGCGTTTTCTGGGCTTTCTGCAGCCAGACGCGCCATTGGTCGTAGAGTTTGATGCTGACGTCCGTACAGCCGTAAGAGTGTTTGCGCATCCAGCCGAAAAACTGCTTAAGCTCCTTTCGTAGCGTTGAGTTGTTCTCGCTGGGCTTTGAATCACACGAGCCAATATGTGACCTGTCTGTTTGAGTAATGACAATGCATTAATGTGATATTACAGCTTTTGGTAAGAAACTAAACAAATCATAATTGTTAGGTGGCAAATTTGTTCTTAAAATTCTGATATACAGTGCCTTACGAAAGTATTCACACCCCTTCTTTTTTTTCTGCTTTAAATTACTTTTTTCCCCACATCGGTCTTAATGATTCAAGTACTCATACCATTATCTTAGCTGAGGAGCATTTATATTGTTAGTAGATGTTAATACTCTTGAGGTGAAGTGAACCTGTGGCAAATTTAATTGAATGGGTATTATTTTGGAAAGTCTTAATAAAAGGCCTAACAGCCGATGATATATCATATCAGAGCAAAAAAAAACATGCATTGAGGTCAAAAGAAACTGCCAGAAGAACTGAGAAACAGGTTTTAAGCCAAGCCACACATGTGTGGTTTCTGTTTCACTAAAGGGTTAGTCTACACAGCATGTAGTCTCTATTAACCTTAATGGAAGAAGTTTGAAATATATTATATATACTATCACAACTTCACAAGGGACGTTTAGTGAAAAGGCACAGACGAGAAGGATCCATAATTATAATCAAATAAACAAAGGTGGAGCAAGTGAAACTAAATGGGAACAGGAAAACCAAAGAAGGGCAAAATGACACATGACTGAAAACTAAGAGCAGGGGACTGACAATATACTAGGACTGGGCAATAATAAAAATGTATTTATTTTTCTATTTTTCAGCCTTTTGACAGTATTTAATATAGAATGCATGATGTATCAGGAACATATCTTATCAAAATTAATACATAATTCAGTATAATATACATTAATTCACTTATTTTTTATTATTATTTTATTTTACCTTTTTGTTTTGAATTTAACGATTGCCGAAACCCTGACCTCAGTATTTATTCTGTCGATTCCTTTTTGCACAATTTTAATATTATTTATATATATATATATTTATATATATATATAAATGTGCTAATGTGTTAAACTAATGAAGGTAAACATTGTTTATATATATATATATATATATATATATACCTTCATCAGTAACGTAATGTATAAGTGAATTGTTGAGTTTGGGAGAGATGTTTTATATAATAAATAATTATAGTTTTTAATAATTGTTTTCTTTTTACTTTTTCATTTAAGATTTTGAAATGATGGTTATGTCCTGTTTTCATTTTTGTTTTTAATATTTCTATTTAGCCTTAGCTTTTTTTTTTTTTTTTTAAGTCTAATTAATCTTACTTTGTTGCCAAATCCCCCCCCCCCCCCCCCCCATCTAATATATATTTAAAGAATAAATTGAACTGATTAATGAAAATAAATTTAAATAACTATTCTAACACTTTCGTACTGAGACAAGTCTTGTGAAACTAGTCTAATGACACACTGTTTACAGGAAACCTAAAGACAAATATCCACAACATATCATTTTAAGCCACTAGCAATATTGTGTATACTGTGTAAGCAGAGGCTTACATCGTGATTCTTCAATTTTGAGTTTATCACCCAGCTCTAGGCACTGCCCATTATTTGATTTCATTAAACTAGCGTCTACACATTTTCAATGCAACTCATCAGATAAATGCATTTGTAAGACATTTGTCAAATTCAACCCTAGTTGACAACAGCTGCTTAAATGCTGCTGATTGTACAGTATTGCCCTGAGCGATGTGCACATACTCATGAATAATAGGCTATTTACCAGCTCTCTGCTAATGAGCTCCAAAGCATTAAACACAGAATGCAGGAGGAGGAGCTCAGACTTGCCATAACTCATACTGCTTGGCATAAAACAGAGCTTAATAACATCCTTTCTTTAATGCAAGACATGTAACATCATTTCTTACGAACCGAATCTGTTTCCACTAAGTTTCAGGTCGACAGCCTCTTTAATCTGAACATGCTCTAAAGACTTTTTTAATTTATCAGTCTAAAAAAAGGCCAAAGAATTCATCAATTGTCCCCTAAAGCGCTCTGACATTTTGAAGTCTTTTGAATCTACTTGTGAGAGATCTCTATCAAGTAGCTTGATGTTTTTTTCAGTGTTTACATATGGTTTAAATCCAATTAGCTTGTGATGCAGAAGCTGTAATGTGAAGTAAAGGGACACATCATTATTACGTTTTGATGAAACTCACCAATTCCAGGCGTCGATGCAGCGGTCGAGTGGCTCCAGTCGCTCCAAATACCTGCTTTCTTCGAGCCGTAGATGCCTATCGGGTTGCAGCGTACCTGGACGAAATACACTGTCCCGGCTCTGAGACCCGCTAACTGACAAGACGTCTGGTTCCCAGCGTCATCTATGACCTTATGAGAAATAGGAAATGAAATCTCAGAATAATCAGTCAAAATAATAAGTATGTGCACCAAACATTATATTGGGTTTCTGAATGTATAGCTGATTAACTGGACTAGTCAGTTAATAAATGAATCATTCAACCATAATAGCTATCAGATAATTTCAAGAAACTTAGAATATATCACACAAGTCGTATGGACTATCTTTACCATAGTGTTGGGATTAGGTTAAGAAAGGAAGAGCCAAGAGATTCGAATTCAAATTTTCTAAAAAAAAAAATTGCTCCTGGAGGGCCACTTTTCTGTATCATCTTAATAATATAAAAAAATAATTAGCTCCAATAGGCCTACACTATTAAAAATTAACAGTCTTCACAGTGATGCCGTAAAAAAAGCATTTTTGTTTAAACAAAGAACCATTCAGTCAAAGGTTCTTTAAAGAACCATCTTCTTGTTTACTTTTTATAGTCTGAAGAACCTGAACCGGAGAGCTGAAAGGTTCTTTAGATGTTAAAGGTTCTTTATGGAACCATTTTGACAAAAAGTTTCTTCTATGGCATCGTGAAGCACCTTTTATTTTTAAGAGAGTATACATGATTGGAAGTTTCTAGTGATCTTGAAGACCTTAATTAACAGGTTCAGGTGTGTTTAATCAGGACTGGAGCTGAATTCTGCTAGATTGGACACCCCTGCTCTTTTGGACTCAACCAGGGGTGGCAAATCCTGCTCTGTACTCTTGAAAATAAAGGTTCTTTATTGATATCCATGGTTCCACGAAGAACCTTTAACATCTAGTGATGTTCACGCCACTGAAGAACTAAGAACTTCAGAAGAAGAACTAAACTTTTTTTTAGTGTGAAGAACAAAATCTAACAAACATTTTTACATAAAAAAAAAAAACACTTTGGTGGAATTAAAAGATTCCATGAACGTTAAAGGATCTTTATGAAACCATCCATGTTAATAAAGAACCATTTTTTTTAAGAGTACCTAAAAAAAAAGGTTCTTTGGAAACCCACAATGGTTCTTGTGTCATTGCTGTGAGCACCCTTTTTTGGATCCTTTATTTAAGACTGTTTAGCTCCAAAACCAGTTAAACACTGAACCAGCTAATCAAAGTCTTTCAAGATTTCCAGACAGGTGTGTTGGGGCATGTGAGAGCCATACTTTACAGGACATTGGCCCTCAAGGAGGAGCATGAACTAATCCATTCTAGCCATACCTTCCATTCGTCGCTCTCCTCCACACGGTATCGTATCTGATACGTGGCCTGAAACAGGTAGTCTTTCAGGGCAGGAGGACTGCCCCAACATACACTTAACTGATCTTCCAGATCCCCAACACGACTCACAAGGACATCAGGAGGTGGATCTGTAGTAACTGAAATGAATATTTCACAGCATCACATCAAACACGTACAAAAGTCATTCACGAACTGTTGATGAAACCCAATAAAAGTTTTAAAAAATTGTTGAACGATTCTTCCTTTTATTTCAAAGACTAGTTCATTGTAATTAAATGTCCTAATAAGCCATCATGGACGCTCATTGTATAGATGGTATTTTGCCGTAACTACGGCAATCTCCCGTTTCCATTGTTGTTTGCAACGGATGTGCTCCACTGCTAAGTTTTTAATCAAGCTTGCCTTTAGGGCAAAGCCAATCATGGAGAATTCCAGAGCTTATTGTTTCAGAATAATAGGAAATGAGGCCTTAAAGATGCAGTAATATAATATCTTCGCTTTTCTCAGCAAAAACATGCTGATTGATGGATGTAGTTTAATTGTGATTAATTAGATTAATGCTTTGGTATGTCAAATAAGTCATTTGATTTAAAAATTTAACCAATTGCCAACAGACTCTCAGCTGCCCATTGACCTTTAAAGTACTATTTTCACGAGTTGCCTTTTGGAAACGTTTCAGCTGTTGGAAAGTGTTTTTACAGTCTGTAAAAATCTTTTCTCGTAGACCAGTGTGTGCGCACCATATGCGAGACGTTCAGATGGTTTTGTGCATTTATGTGCAAGTTGGTAAGCGTGAAGTTATCCCAAGTCACCTTGATCCCAACCTCAATTTTTTTTCCCACCAAACTAGCATTTTTGTAGTTACTTACCTACATCTAAAATATCTAAGGTGATCACATCGGAAGTTGCAAACCCGAGTTGATTGGAAGCCTCTACCCAGACTTCATATGGTGTAAAAATGGCAAGGTCACGAGGAATGTAGCATGTATACGGCTGTCCTGTGTAGTCTTCACAGTCTTTCTCTTTACCGTACCATCTAGATGGTTATTAAAATGTAATAAAGTTGCATATTAAAAGGGATTCTTGTAAAACAGGTGTAGGCATATGGTTCTTTTGGTGTCAAAATCTCACTTTAGTTTGTACTTGAGGATGTATTTGGTGTTGATGAATGTCTCTCCTTGACTTCCCGGACTCCATCTGCAGCTGAGATCCTTGGTGTTTCGTGACCAACATGTCAGGTTGACAGGTTTCTCAGGGGGTGCTATATGTCAAATTAAAATAAAACGAAGGACAGCATGAATATTCAATAACACATGGCAAAGATACAAGCTGGAAGTGTTCACAAACTCACAGCCAACATAAAGACATGATCCAGCCAACACTTCTCCGTTGCTTCGGTGGCAAACCAGGTTGTCTCCTGACCGCTGCAAGGAGCCATTGAGTTGATGGAGTGTGACGCTGGATTCGGTCGGGCTGAGGACCTTATAAATGTTTCTAGCCAAGCGTTTTCCATTCAGCGTCCAGTACAACGATCTAGCTGTTACTTTCAGCTCTGCGCTAATGGTGCACACCGCAGTCATGCTCGAGCCGATGTGAAGCACTGGATCCTGGGGGGATATGACAGCCAAGTCTGGGGGTCAGAAGAAGAGGAGGTTTCATGATTCCAGCAATTTTACAACTGGATTTATGACCGCAGTTGGAAAGGTCGCACAAGGTCATTTTTCAGCAACTTAAGTGGTTTTCCATCTTGTAAATATTCGCCTTGTGTGTCCGCAGAGCTCATATTTATTCATGTTTAAGACAAATGTTCTGAGGGAACGATGGCTGGATTTGAAGAGCTACTAGTGGCCTTCGGGGAAACCGAGTGTTGATGCAGATCATTTCTGGTCCTGGTGGGAGGTGGACAAACTCTTTAACATGTGCCGTTGGACACTATGGAACGCTGAGGAGTTGGGAAACAAGACTGAATAATTAATGTATAAAGTATGGTACTGTGCTTGTAAGGGAAGACTTACCTTTTCGGGCCCTTTAATCATTTAGCATTGTTTAAAAAAACTGATCAGTGAAGGAACAGTTCTATTCACAGTAATTCTAGTGAAAAATGTGTTACTTAATGAATTTTCTTTTTTTTTCATGTAGTGACTTTGATAAAATCAGTATTGCACTCCATGACAAGTTTGTTTTTTTCACAACTTCTTTTAGTTTAGGCTTTTCTGGTTATTAATACACAGTTATTATCCTATTGTAGGTCTGTTTACATCTTAATATAGCGCGCCTTTACACACTTTTGCATTCATTTCCATTAGTTTCTTCCAAATGGAAGTTATTATACCGGTTTGAGAAGTTTTCAAAACATTTATTTTGAAAAAAAGTCATCGTTAATGACAAATTACCACGGTTAAGATATATAAATATTTCTTAACTATTAAGTTTGACCGTAACCTAAGACGATTAAGACATCTAAACTGACACAACCGTGAGGAGAGATGAAAACATAGCCTCCAACTAGACCTTTAAATGAAGATGAGACGTTTTATAGACACCTTCTCAAATAACATTACTTCAAATACACTTGAAATTCTACTTACGTGCTGTGAGCGCATATGGAAGAAGCGCAACAAAAAACAACATAATGACTAAAATTGTCATTAGTCTGCCGCGCGCGCTCTCAACTCGATTCTTGTCATGCTGATGGGAGCGCGCGCACGCATGATCCATTCTCCTTCACATAAATTGCGGGAAATGAAAAGCCTCAATCACCAGAAAGCTTCGTAAAAATCATCATTGCTGGTTCTGGAAAACACCATTACGCGGAGAAGACGCTCAGATTTACCTCCACTCTCAATTTTGGAGAAGAATCAATCTAGCGCATGCCTCAAAAGCTGAAAAAGTTGGTTCTTCTGAAGCTCCTCCCAGCTTTTACCAAAGCCACAAGTCATTATTAGTAGCGCATCTGCAGCCAGTGTTTTCTTTTCTTTTTTGTATACTAAGTTGGCCACAAGAAAATAATGAAACAAACCCTTCCCAAAATCCTTCCTTTTTGTATTTGTCTGCTCTTCCTCACGTAGGAACAGATGTAGGGTGCGTGTAAAGTTTGTTCCACAGCCAATACACACGATTAATTTCTGTCAACATCGCAGAGTTTATAATGGTCTGGTTTGTGCAGTGCAGCTCCACACCCAATGCTACTTTACAACGAATTGTGTAATGCCTGAATAGTTAGGACACACTATAATTTAGAGATTATTTCATTCATTTCTCATAACCATAAATACCTACTAACATTTTACTTGTGTGTGTGTATTGGATTTAAAGACATATGCGCATAATAATTCTTAGGATGAATTATTAAAACAAACTTTTTTTTTTCTATAGGGTATATGTAGTGTTCCTGGTTGTATAAGCTACACAGTTTCAAACATTAAACACACACACACACACACACACACGTTAAAGTTTAGATAGAAGTAGTAGTGGAAAATATATCTACATTATCATTATGTTGTAGTTGTAATAGTATTTTATATCGTTTAAATATTATTTTAAATATTATATATAAAGTATTATTTTAATGAGTTATTATTATTAATAATATTTAATTAATGCTTTTAATTTGAGTATAATTGCTGGCCAAATATTTTGACGCCAACCAGTCATTTTCTTTAGAACTTTATTTCATGATGTGGCAGAAATGAAACATCTGTGTTGTTTTTATTTACATTAAAGTAGACACATTTCCCCTGTTGTTCTATCGACCCGATCTGCTGCAATGCAATGCACTGGCCGGAGACGCGCAGCGCGTGCGTGATGATGTGAGGAGTGACGACACGGCGCATCAAAGGCACGAGGCTGACAGAGCCGATCCGAAGCAGCTACGGCAGGGACCGGTCGAGACGCACCGAACCCCGCAGACGCGCCAGTGCACCGACTCTTGCGAAAAAAAAGATGCTCCAGTTCGGCGGCAGGGTGCGCGGCGTTCCCGCGCTCGTCTCTGTGATTCTGGTGGCGTTGGCGGCGGCATCATCTGATCTGTTTGACACCCAACTGGGCGACATCAATTACTGCAAAAAACAATGCCAGATGTCCATCAAAAACAAAAGCCCCGCCAAAGTAAGTGCCACGTACCAGATGCTTGTATATGCAGTATATATTGTAACGGCCTGTGGAAAATGCGTTTAATAGGATTTTGCGTTTACTACTGGTTCAGCAGAATCGCAGCCATTTGCAGATGCGAATAAATAAAGTCGTTCTGCAAATGAAAATTGCTATTGGGGACGTGCAGGGTTCGTTTTGTCACAAAACTGTTCAGCGCAAAGACACTGCGCAAAAGATGGGAGCATTATTTGGCAGCACCTCGAGCCAATTCTTAATCGATTCATGGATTTCTGTGTCCCAGTTCCTGGCACCGCATGGAAACCTTGACGTTACTTTGTATCCACCAAGAACGGGCCGAGAACGATGTTTTATGACGCATGAATTTAACGGTCAATATGTAGACCCGTCTGGCCGTGTCTGTCTTTCGGATGTGTTTAAACCGCAGCGAACGTTCTACGTTCTAAATGCGCAAAACTGAGCGCGGCAGTAGAAGCACGCGAGCGCATCTCTATTGTTTGACGTTGGCCCATAAACGCTTGAAAAGACGTGGGTTGATATTTGCTCATCCGAGGGCGACGTCGTTCAATTACGGTCGTTTAGCTTGTAGGCTACAGAATCATGTGGAGGAATTGTTTTTTAAAAACGCATTTAGAAACTGAGATCCTTATTGTTCTTAGAGCCTGTATCACTTTGCACTAGAGGTGGTTCATCTGTTAATTGATTCTAAATAGATTCTAGCTTTAACTGCCCTAAAAAAACATTTGATATAAGCAGAACATATAGTATATATATATATATATATATATATATATATATGATATTAGTCATTTAAGTTTTGCAAAAGGTTTGTTTTTAAATGATTACTCAAATACTTTATTCGTTCATTTTGACAGAGTACCACCAAAGCTCAGTGTGAAACCAATCCTGAGTGGAACTTAATGAAAGTAATAAAGTTCTTGAAATTCAATAACTTCTCCAACTAATTATATAATTAAATAACTGGCTTTTGTGAATAATCATTTATTAGAAAATCAGACTACATGGGTTGTGCTGCATATTTTTCATTTGCTTAAAAGAACCGACTTATAGGAGTCTGTGATAGAGCTGAGAAAACCTCCCAACTCAACAAATTCATTTTATTTAGTTTCCCATCAATTCTGAAGGTGACACTTAAGGTCATTGCAGGGTCAGGTGACTTCTGTTACTCTAAAGGTCATGAATCAATCTTCTTCACCACACTTTGCCTTTACATCATCCGGTGCTCACAATCAATTCTCGGGTCTTATGCGCCATTATGTGTCACATCTTGCGTAATGATTTTCAGGAACTCATCTTGGAAATAGCATAAAACATCCATTTCACCACAACCTCCCCCTGGATAAAAAACATCTGCGCATCAATTCAAGTTATTCTTGAAGTTACATTGTACAAAAAATACATTCTGAATAAGACTTTACCTTGTTTCTCCAGGACTCCATCATGAATGCCTGTCACCGTGGCTGCCGGCTCTACTCCATCTGTCAGTTTGTAAATGGAAATACAGGCATCAATACCAGCAAGGAAGAGTGCCAGGGAGGTATGAACTAATTTGACCACTTTTGGGAAGTCGCTAACTAAAAGTGCCAACACTACTAACCTAACTACATTAATCATGCTCACCTTAACAGTAAAAGTTTGGAAAGACGGATTCAATTTAGTGAGCGAGTATATCCTCAACGATCCTCTTACTCTGATGTAGTGTCCAAATCATTCTTGTGAAACTGTTTGTTCAGATAGTTCATGTATATGAACAGATTAGTTTCAGATTTGGATTCAGTTATGTTATGTTTTGGTATTTAATGTCATTTTGCCATGTGAAGTTTCAGTCTAATTGAGATGAGTTTTCTTTTAATTTAATAAAAATAAGTTTCCCTTTCTGAAATCAAGCTATTCTTAAATGCATGTCGGTGTGGCGTCACACAGACAGAGGCCACTCCCACAATAGTTGATTGACAGCAGCGTGTCACACAGACTGAACTGGTGTCTTACCTCAGACCCGCCCTGAGTGAGTCGTAGTCAGACCGAGGCGCAGAGACAAGCAAGACTCCTAAGAGATTGAGGTGTTTTGTTGTTGAATGTATTAATGAACAGGGCAGTAGTCATTTACCCCCGACATCTGAGTGACTGAAGACACGGAGGATTAATGTTACGTTTGGTTCTGAAGGGAAACGCGCTCTTGATCAACCGAAATACGTTTATGTTCACATGAGTCATTCATGATCCAGCCTCTCCTACAGAAGCAGTGAAGCATAATGTCTTTTAATCAATCTTTGCAAATCGCCTTTCCTAATAATGTGCTAATTAGCGATTCACTTTGAATACGGCTAAAAAAAGATCCTCCGAGAGTGCCTCGGAAAAGAGGGGCGGGGTCAGCAGAGCTTGGGAAGATTTAAAGGGGAAGTACACTGAACAGAGTGATTTCAAAAGACAGGGTAAAATTAGCGTTTTTAATACTATCTTTGAGAAATTTTGAAACAAACTATATTACAGACTTTTCATTAAGACCCTAAAGAATCATATTAGCTTGTGGAAAATTGGCTTTGTATGACCCCTTTAAAAATGCCCTGGCTTTTTAATGGCAGTGAATGTTGCGATTTTAAAGTCTAATGTATCCATCCATCAAAGTGGGTTAGTAAAAGCCTTCTGAAGCAAATTAATGAGTTTGTGTATAAAAATATCCTTTTTTTTACCAATATAAACTGTAATCTCTAGCCTCTGCTAAATGTTAAACACACGTTCACGAGACAGTGGTGTTCCAGCAGATGACATAGATGAAAGGTCTAATAGTAACATGCTAGAGATTACGGTTTCTGAAGTTTTAAATGTGCATATTTTTCTACAGTAATGCATTGATGCACTTCAGAAGACATTTGTTAACCCACTGGAGCCACGTGGGTCATTTTTTAAGATGGATGGATGCACTTTTTTGGGCTTCAAAATCTCAGCCACCATTCATTGCTATAAGAAAATCTGGTATAGCCAGAATATTTTTAATATAACATCCGTCTGTATGAAGAAAGTCATATAGACCTAGGATGGGTCATTTTTTTCTGCCCCAAAATCTCTTGAGCTACTATCATGGCTCTGATTACAGCACTTGTAGACACAAACTTAGCAAGAGGACCTGAACACCATTTGACCACTTGGTCACTTTTGCAAAAGTGTTCCTGTTTATCATCAACAGAAACACACAAAAACCACGTAACCACTTGGCCACGTAAATTACAAACCTAGAAAAGTATGAAACACATCATCTGAATCAGTGGTTCAATCTGAATACTAAAGACATTTTGGATAATATCCACCGGATGCAAGTAGCACTACATACGATGTTCTTTGTCAGCCTACGTCAGGAGCTACGGTGAGACAGGAGATGATTTATTGAATAAAGTCGTTATTTTTCTCGTCTTTGCGTACAAAAAGTTTTCTCGTCGCTTCATACCATTCAGATTGAACCAATGATAGCAGATGGAGTACTATGATGATGGTTTTTCATAATTAAAAACCTCTTAAATATCTAAAATATATTAAATTGTGTTTCAAAGACAAATAGCTTTTATTGACCAAAAAACCCTTAACTTTTGGAGTGGAGTTTGCCCTTTAAGCAAAAATTCTGCAAACGATGATAAATGTGACCACACCCCAATCGCAGAAGTCCCATTTATAGATTATTTAGCAAACAATTAGCAGAATAATAAAACTTTTGACCACACCTATAGTTTTATTTTTCTTATTTATTATGATTCCAGCGCTCGTAAGTACAAACGTCCCGGAAGGGACTCAAACGCAGCTTAAGAACCACTAAAACAGATTGAATCGGTGCACTAGTACAAATCCAAAGTGAGAAAAACTGTCTTTTCGCCTGTCAAAATGCATTTGACGACGCTAATGTTTTGGAATAAAGTGCACATAGCCCAAGGCCATATACTATAGAGTGTGCAGACAAGCTGATAGCACTTATTTTTATCTAGAGATGGTATTGTGTGCTAGTGGCAAACAGAGCTGTCTGTGGGAAGCTGCTAGGCATGAGGGAAGCTGTTTTATTGAAAATCAATCCTGCACTTTCTGGTGCGGGAGGCTGCTGCTCAGATGTTTGTTGATATTGATATTGATGACTGCTTGACCGTGGGGAGGGTTGAATGGAGATGGAGCCGCCTGACAGGTATCGTTTATGTGTGTGTGTGCAGCATGCCAGGAGGCCTACAGTAAACTGCTGGAGCAGGAGGCGTGCAGCACGGGGTGTGCCAGCCAACCCGCTGAGCCGGAGATCAAACGGAGGAAGGTACGACTCTCGGATGTTTCCTTTTGGGGTTACATTGCAGGGATGTTTTGACATCTCCATCAAACTCCATTAAATTGCTCTTGACTTGATCTGCAGCTCAAGGCCCTGACCAACCGGCCCAAGCCCATCTCTGTTATGGATGCCGTGTCTAGCTGGTGCAATGACATCGTCAGCTCCGCCCAGAGCTTCATTTCTTCTACCTGGACTTTCTACCTGCAGGCTGACGATGGGAAGGTTGTTGTATTTCAGGTTTGTCTCTGCGTTCTCAGTAAACCTTCTCAACTAGTTTTGCTTTAAAAAGTAACAAAATTGGGTAGCACTTTATTTTAGGGTCTCTTAATTAGTTACTAGAACATTAGCGTTCTATTCTTTAGTGCTAATTAAGCACATATTAATGCCTCATTCTTCATCCCTAAAACTACCCCATTAATAAACTTTTCCCTTTCTACCTTAATGACTATTTATCGAGGGAAAAGTCGTAGTTAGTAGTGAATAAGTGTTCCCTATTTTAAAGTGTTACCCAAAAGCGGTAAACAAAACAAAACGTTTGCTCATTTTTGTTGAATAAAAACTTTTGTTACCTAATATCTTGAAAATATTTATAGTTCTATCATAAACCGCACAAAATTGCCCCCTGTGTTATTTTAGTAGTATTTATATACTATGAAATTTATTAATATTTCGAATTAGCTTTTTTTCAGTTTTAATAAAAAAAAATGTAAATAATGATTTACCTTTTTTTATGATTGATTGATTGTTTTTGTTTTTTAAAAAATTAATTTGTCAGTTAATCACCAATGCAACTTTTCTAATTTTCATTAAAGTTATGATATATATAGTGTGTCTGATATTTATATTTTACTTCAGTTAACAAAATTGTTTAATAGTATTGGTTTTAGAAATAATTAATTTAGTCTATTTTAAAGTAAAATAGTTTTTGCTTGAAACAATATTTATACTTGGAGTTGATGAGAAATAATGAGTAACAAACTCAAAATGATGAAATATAACATACCAGTTGTAAGAAATAATGTTGCATTGCAATTTATGATGTTTTAGTTTTTACGACATTTTTAAAAATCTACTTTTATTAATATATATTTTATATTTTTAGTAAGTATTTAATAAAATGTTTACTAAAAAAACAATAATATTACACATTAAATATTTGAGATTTTATTATTAACCTGACGTAGACTAAATTCTTTCATCAAATGCTTTCTAAATGTCAACAGCTTTCTAGTTTTTCAACAGCTTTTCAACAGTTTCTATCTCTTTGTTTAATAAATCAGCCCGCTCAAACTCTGATGTCTGCAACTAAATATACAGGGAGCATTTTCTCCTCTATTTCAAATGTTTCAGGTTAGATTATTTTCATTTAGCATTGTTTTTCCTTATCTGATCAGACCTGTGACCCATTTTTGGGTCACAACCCACCAGTTGAGAATCACTGGTGTAGAAGATTCCACTAGTGTCTCTCATATGCTCTTGGTTTCAAGATCTGGTATGTTTTACGAAGGGTTGCGGTCACATCACTGCACTATTGGGATCATATGAGCGCATGGGGCTGGTTCTTCAAAGAACAACCAGTGATGTTAAATCAGAAACCTTATTCTCCCTGGAGGTCATCCAACTGTATCCATAGCCTGACATGTTTTTGTGAGATTCCTGCTGTTTCTAAACCAACTACAATCATTAGACAACCACAAAAACATCTTGTGAATAAAGATAGTTATGTACAAAATTAACTTCAAGCGTGACTTAAATAAACCAAAACAAACAGAAATGTAGAAATTCATCATTGCAAACCCATGCATGATTTCCCAGTTTAGTCGCAGCCCTGATGAATGTGCGCTTAACAGTTTTGACAGTTGAAGAGGTGAGAGAAAACCTCCACAGCCATCCTGCGGCAGGCCTAGCCTGTATTTAGCGGTCAGCTGGAAGACGACCAGCTCTAGTGAAGAACTGACACGGGCCAGAGATTGCACAGACGCTGAAAACCCAAGGTTTAGCGGTAGCATCTGCGCTACCTATGCACTAAATCGAGCATATGGAATTAGAACTTTGTCGAAATAGCGGGACTCAATTTCTGGGGGAAGTGGAGCACTAATGATGGGCTTTTGCCTCGGGCGTCTAAACAAAAAAAGGAAAACAGATTGTTTTTCAACAGACCTGCTGTGGTGTGCATTTGGCCCAGATGATGCAGTTTTCACAGTTGCGTGAACCTCCACACAACTGTAATATAAATAGCACGGCAAAAAAAAAAAAAACAGAATATGGAACTTAAGACTTGAGGGGGGGGGGGATATATAGAGGAACCTTTTCAAACCTTTTCAAAGTTTCCTCTATATATGTGATTAATGTTATAATCCGTTTGATTTTTGTGAGGAACTAATGAAACGTATCTTCGGAGGAAAGTCTGAAGGGAATTCTTGCGCTTTAGAAAGCCCTTCCCATAGCACTGCGCGAATTTCCCTGAAGTTGCAAGTTGAAAAAAAAAAAGCCCAATAACTAGCAAGTTGTATTGGTAGAGACCAAATGTAAAATTCTTTATGAAGCAGCTTGTTCGGATCTTTGATTGACGCTTGAAGTACTCCAGTGGATGTTCTCCTGAAGTGTTTTAAATGCATTGAGGTGAATGTGGCCAATTTCTACAAGTCTTTGAATTTTATAGGCAATAATACAAGTTTTTCTGTGTATTATTTGAGCTGCTGTTACTGTATCATTTTACAGTAAGCTTAAATTTGTGGTAAGATTAGGTTTTTCCACACTAAAATCAGGTATATTATTTACATCTCTTGTACAGATCGTCCCCATTCACTTCTATAAGTTCCTCTGTAACCCAGATTTTTTTTTTAAATAAAATAACAAGCTATATAAAAATACCCAATCCCCCAGATATACGCTATGATCTGCAGCCTAGTTTCACATCAGTACCAGGCGGACATTTGACATTGGTTATGCTGCAGTCTGGGCTTAATGTTTGTCCGTTCTGTCCAGGGTTTTGATGAGTCCCTCAGAGGTAATCAACAGGAATCAGACGATTTCCTCCAAGCTGAAGGGTAAACATGACTTGGTTGCTGAGTAGCCACTGATTGGTGCGATGGATTTTTGTTTGGAAGGAGGTCGGCCATCTTGTTTAAATTCTGGACTAGTTCAATGTTGATGGCCGCTACATGTGAAAAGACGGGTTTGGAGAAACCAAGCAAATTCCTATTAAGGGAAATGGGATTGTTTACTATGAAGTCAACAATCTCGGCCTCGTCTTCTTGGCAGCCTCGTAAGCTGCATTGATCACCTTTGGCGAGTTCTGCGGTAATGCGTGACAGATGCACATCAGACCGCTTTCACTAATGGCAAGATTCCATTGGTCTGTGGCCAGTCAACATTAACTTCCTCAGATGTTCATTTTTCCCCCTTTGATTCTCATCCCTTGCAGACATCTGGATTCGATATTTTTGACAGCATCCTTTTCAATTAACGCAACTGCGAGATTCGAGCTTTCCGCAGAGCTAAATTGCCCGTACTATGTTGCGTATCATGACTTCATGTTTTCCCGTGTTTGTTGATGTAAAGAATTAGTTCATACAAAAATTAGAATTCTGTACGCATGTTGTTAAAAACCCATATGATGTTCTTTCCTCAATGGAACACAAACAAACATTTTTGACATACGAGTTTTCTTGTCCATACACTATAAATATAATTCAGAAAGGATACAAAAATGCCATGAAAGTGTCTCTCGCTCTATTTTTTTTTTTTTTGCAATAGATTTATGGAACAAAGCAAAATTCAGTGTATTCCAAAACCAGCTGTTTGCAAGTCATTAGCAATGTAGTTACGAAACAACGTTTGTCCTCTGGTTTAAAATGTAGGTTTTTTTTGTTAGTGCAACATGTGGACTTGATGGTGCTCTTGAGCAAAATATGTAAGCTAACATATTTTCTTTAATTTCATACACATACTAGTTTAATTGAACTAGTTTGTCAAGGCAATAAAAACATCTCAACAGCCATTCTTTGTCATTATAAACCTTGAAAGAGTTATAACTCTGATTATATTTGTTTGACAGAATAAAGTCTTACACCTACTATAGTTTGAGGGTGAGTAAATCATGGGGTAATTTTCTTTTACGGGTGAACTATGCCTTTAAGCAGTGAGTTACGCTGTTTTACATGAAACACACACTTGAATGATTTGTTCATTAATCCGACTTATTTAGTTTTCAAGATCAATATAGAGCACGTCATCCGAAGAACTTTTATGATACATTTACCCTTTTTGAAGTTTGAAAGCTTCACTCCCTGTAATTGCGGTAATTCACTGTAATTGCTTAAAAAAAGCGTGCAGAAAACAGACTTCAGATTTTCTCTCTGCAGAAGAAAGTCGTATGGGTTTAGAACTTGATGAGGGTGAGTAAATGATGACAGGATTTTCATTTTGTCTGAACCATTCCTTTAATCTTTAGAAATTAAGATTGGACACACCAGTCAGTTATACATATGTAAAAAGTACAATCTCAATCTACTCCGTATGCGCCCAGTTACAGACTATTAGACCGTAGGAATAACATGACACTCCAAACAGTTCCTTGCGTTCTCGTCTACCGCGGCTTGACATGAAAACCCATGTGTGTGCACCTCTCTGTGGTCATTTCGGAGGTTCATATGATCCTCCCTAGAGAGGTTATCTCAGAGGTCCGCTCTGCTGAGCCCAATTTAGAAGAACTCAGTGGAAGAGAGCAGAAATCTCTCTTTAATAAGATCTCAAGGGGGAACTAAAAAAACATAGTCTGAAAAAACATGTACTAATTTACACACACAAGGCGAGATGGAGGGGCAGAACGGGACACATCTAGTCGTAGACTAATGAGACAGATTTCAAATCACATCCTTTGGATCCTGCTCGAAAGTGGACGCTTAAAAGCTCTCATTCATGTCAAGTAGTCCCCTCGCTCTCGTCAGAGTTGGTGTCTAGCGCTCGGTTTGACCAGCATGGTTTAATACTGCCAGGCATCCATGTAATTGAGAGTGGAAAGAAGGACTCGGTTAACATGGTGTCCTGTGTGGTGTTGAAGCTGGAAGCAGCTGACTGTAGCTTTTAAACAATCTTGAAGGCGTTAAACCAGAATGTTGACTTGTGCGTCTTCTGTTATGTAAATGCTGTGCGAAGTGGTAAATTCACAGCCAGTTAGATGATATTTGGTGCTGATTATGTTGAGCAGGATTGGGATCAGTGGGTGTGGCTACAAACAAAAAAGGAAACAAAAATATATATTAATATATATAAATATATATCCTCTTTGTCTCGTCAAGATTGAAGGTTAAGAACACAGTCGTTATTTAAACTATTTTTTATTTTAAAAAATGTGTAAATTTAAAAAATAAATAAATTATGATTGTAATGTAAAAAAAACATCAATAATAATAAATAAAATACTTGCACTCATGTTTAAAATTTTGGGCTCAGTAAGATTTTCCTATTATTTTATTGTTTAAAAGAGACTTGATTTATTTAGTCAAAAAATTCAGTAAAAACAGTAATATTGCTAAATGTTATTACATTTTAATATATTTTCAAATGAAATGTACTTCTGTCACATGATGCTTTATAAGTAATGCTAATATGCTGATTTGATGATCATTTCTTAACAATTCTTATTTATTCAAGTTGAAAACTGTTTTGCTGCTTAATAATTTTGTAAAAAAAAAAAAAAAAAAGATAACTTTTTTTTTTTTTAGGTTTTAGTTAAAATACACAGCATTTATTTGAAATATTATGTAAGATAAATATCTTTACTGTTACATCAATTTAATGTATACTTGTAAAATGATTAATTTCTTTAAGAAGAAAGTGCAGTGTAAAGTTTTCATGACCCCAACTACACTAGATCGACTAAACAACGCCACTGGTACCTTAAAAACAAGTAGAACCATATAGGCGTATAATGCAATACTACATCAAATGTAGGTATTAAACTTGTATCAGTCATTACTCTTGGAAATCTGTTTCAGCTCATTCTAGCTGTATGTAATACAAGAAGAAGCTGCACTAGCAGCTAGTGCCCTCTACATCATCATATTAACTGTGCTATTCATCATCTGTATGTTTGCAAGAATATGAGATATTTTATGTCACTCTGCAAATTGTATTTCTGCTTTGCTGCTCCATGCATGATTGTGTTGAAATCCTCACCACAACAAAACAGTCACATACCCAACCGTTTCATTCAGAAGCCTTTCTGTTGAGTAAATCCCATAATGCTGTTTCCTGCCCTTGACACTGTGTTTGTTGATTCTCTCAGAGCCAGCCAGAGATTGAGTACTCCTTGCCTGAGTTACAAGCCCCGCGCTCCAACGTGGTCGACAAACCCTGGCCCCAAGTCAACTCCCACACACAGCGGCCACATACTGGTAAGAGTGACCGCTTTCACCCCAGATGGCTGCTGACAGCTTTTTTTTTCCTCTGAAAGCTCATTTAAGTGGAGCCAAGGACCAGAGCTTGAGCTTTGACTTTCATTTGCGACAAATCCGGCGCCGCGCCACTGTAGTTTGTCCGAAGCTGGAGGGTCATAAAATCAATGTCCACATGCTGAAAGTGCTGCCTCTGCATCCTTCCAGGTGGGCGGTCACATGGGGAGAGGAATGCGGCAAAACCTGGGGCGAAAGCAAAGCATGTCAGCCAACATGCCGAGGACCCAGCTGCTGAGCACGACTTCCTGGGCTGCATGTCAAGGTGAGTCAGGACATGTTTATATGTTCAAACAGTTTGATGGTTCATTCATTATGTACATAACCACACTAAAATTGCAACTTAAATATTTTTATGTTACATTAAAATGTTTTAAAAACATTTTAATCTTAAAAAGAAAACTTAAATATATATTTTTAATAAATAAGTAATATATATAAAATATAGAATAAAACATTTTATCTCTGAAAGAATTTCTTTCTATATTAAATATATGTATATATAGGAAGTAAATTATATGAATATAAATAAATGCATTTAAATACATCCTAAAAAATATGCTTTATTCATACATGATAAATATACACACATTTATAATGTTCACAAAAAATACCAATAAATTTGGATGTGATTAATCACGGTTAATCATTGCCTATAATAGCACTATTAATAATAATGATAATAATTATATAATAATATATATGAAGAATTCAGATGCAATAATGTCACAAGTTGTTTTTTTTATTAAATGTTTAGGTTTAGTTATTTCACTAGCAATGAAAAAGTTTTGTTGTTATTGGTTACGTTATTATATATATATATATATTTATATTATGTATTTCTATAATTTCTGTAATTTATAGAATTTATATTTAAATATAAATACAAAAATAACCTTAGTAATTAATTTATATAAATACAGACCAAATTTTGACATTTAACTAAAAATGCAAAATAAATAAAATATTTGCATATTTAACATACATATAATGTGTTTTTAAATATTTACTGATAAACATTTTTTAATACATAACTTTCTAATATATGTAATTTTGTATATATATTTTTAGAAATAATTTATATATTTAAATATTTGAAACATTACAAATAAAAATACATATATATATATATACCTTTTTGTCATAATTGTGTCATAATTTCTTAATTATACATCATCAATATGTAACTTCCTCCCACGTATCTTTCCCTCAGGCGCTCAGGGCTGCCGCGCTGGATTTTAGCAGCTTGTCTCTTCCTGTCTATCATGGTGATGCTGTGGCTGAGCTGTGCCAGTCTGGTCACGGCACCCGAGCAGCACGTCAAGACTCAGGTACCCATTCATTCATCAAACTAACACTACCACAGAATTACAAGCCAGACAAGCAGAGAATGTTTCTTTAAATGGATGAGTTGGAGCAGAGAACCAGCAGCCAACAAGTAAATGAACTTCTTCAAAAACATGGCTACTTGAAAGCAAAGTTAAATGTTGATGATCCTTGTTGTATCTACAGCTTAGCATCAACGGGGATAAAGAGTACATGGATGACAGCCAGAAGGTCAACCCCTATCACTTGACGCCAGTGATCGCAATGACAATCGGCCAATCGGAAGAAAGCAAGGAGGCGGGGCCACTTCCGGTCAAGGTTGACCTCAGCAAAACATCTCTGTAAAAGCACTGAAGAGGTCGATGCTTTCCACGACTAGGGTTCAAATCATCTACAGAGCTATTTCTGGCAATTTAAGGGGAAGTTACTTTGTTTTTCTATATAAAAAAAAACAAAAACATGCATGATGACATTTATTATATCGGTTACGACGTACGTCCTGTCTGAATAAACTAGTCTCCTCACTGAATTCGCAAAACCTCATGGAAGTGTAGTATAGGTGCTTGTTCACATAATGTACTAACGCATTTTTGACTATAATGTATACATACACTAGAGCTCACCAACAACTTCGCAACAAGTTTCTTATCGCCGTTGTGATGCGTTGTTATCGCATTCCTAAAAAAGCGCACTGTATAAACACAGGGACTCAGATCGCACCAGAACCTCAGAAGAAAAGCAGGGTTATTTGTCAAGCTTTTGTCGGCGTTTAGATACTACAGCGAACGTTCAGTTTTACGATGAATACTTTCAAAGCGCCCCTCCCTGTTATTAATTAGCGTCACATTTGAACTGGAAGATAAGCTTTGAAGGTAATCTGTCGGAGAGCGTCGCACTCGTAGATTCTCACTTTGATGTGAAACGAGCAACGGGAAAATCGAACGCAGCCAACAACGTTTACAAAACATGAATGCGTCCTTTGAACTGATATGTAATCAAACCGACAAGGACTCTTAATTACTTTACAAATTGTGAATGGCGGCAGTTTGAAGAGTTAAATTAGGATTTTGTTCAACTGTATAGTTAAATAAGAAAAAAAAAATCGGTTTATAGGTTTTAGGATGTTTTGTTTGCAAGCAGGTATCGAGGGCGATTTTCATCTGCTTAATTATGCATCCATAATAAGCCTGACTAAACTAATCACATTCATGTAAAGGAAGCATGATGTGTATTTATTTATTTATTTATTTGAATCCTAAAGCATATTCCTGTAGTCTTTCATCTCTCATTTAGCTCCTATTATGATGCGTAATTGTACATTTATTCCCAGCGTAAACCGCTATAGAGAGGAAAACCGCTTGCTGTTCCGACCGAATGTAAATTGTTGTATTATTCCATAGTCTTTCCCCTTATATTCTTCATCTCTGCCCCGAAAAAGCGACGGGGTGGTGTCGAGGCGGGTTTTGAACGCCTAGCACCGAGCTTTGACAAATATCTTTCGTAACTAGACTGTAGAATTGACAGGCTTTCATGGCACTATTTGTCTTGTGCTGCTATTTTTTCCCCCCATTTAGGCCCAGGCACAGTGCATGCTAGTACGCTACGAGACGCTGAATATATCGTCCCATCTATTTTGGCAACCAACTGCTGTACGCTCGTGATCTTTGTGTTTTTGCTTAATGTTCAGTAGGCATTGTAATTATGACCATAGATTACTAAGAAGTCAAGAGGTGGGATACCTTAATAAGCCATTTAATATCTACTGGTTCATCATTACTGTATGAAATACAAGTCGGTAATATCTTTTGTTTTTCTCTTTTGAACAGTTTTCCATAAGATACTCCATAATACCTGACGAATAAAGTGTTTTCATGTTGTAATTAAGTTGATGTGGGTCAAGTTCCTGTTCAAATACACTGACTATATTACAATAGCCAAAGCTAAAGTCAAAAAAGATGAAGTTTAGCAAACTGTTTTATGGTAAAATGTTAGGTACGTGACTATATACATCAAATATTGTTACAGGCCAGATAACTCTGAATTTTATACATTGGTAGTAATGGGAGCCTGCCTCGCCGTGGTCTAAAAAATGTTCACTGTATATTACAAGAAAAGGAGGTTGAAATTGATTTTCTTCTTTCTTTGCAACCATACGCTGTCATTCAAGTCATTTGCACTCTTTTAAAATCAAATTATACATTAATATACATCGTTATTAACCGCAAGAGGGCGGTAGACAGCTTTAAGCTACTGCTAAATGAACAGATGTGGACTACAACTGCCATTATAGTTTTTTATATAGGTTATTTTTATATAATGTGTATTTAGAATCTTATTATTTGCCAATAATTCATTAAATGTGATTTTTGCTCGCCTACAGAGGAACCTACAATGCTTGATGTTGTGAGGTATGTCAGTGCGAAGGTGTACATTCACACTATAACCGCTAGATAGCGCGCTTTCACATAAAGATTACAGTAGACCCCTGGGGGTTATTTTATTACGTGCACACAGATGTAATTTAAATGAATCGCTAGTTATATACCTTCAGTTTAACCCCCGGCATTACATACGGGGTGTCGCATTAAAACTCTGCCCTTACAGCCCAAAAGGCATTGCATCTCTTACAATTTACAGGTATTTTCCGAAAACAAACCACCTGTGCTGTGAAGCAGGTGCGAACCTGTGAAGGTCAACGGCACATTTTAGGTGAGATGTCCAGCAGACTGTTCCTTAAAAATAGCTTCCCTCAGATTTAACACCCTGTCACACACAACTCTCCATACGTGCCCACCGGCTGCCTCTATGGATCTGCTAATGCAATCGATTAATTACAACAGGTAAGAAAATGTGCATCACATATATAAAGTGTGGATATATTTTGTCTTGTTTATTTTGCGATAATGACCAGCTGATTTCACATTAGGCCTAACCCGTTTGTTGCATACAGCTATAACGGCAAATAAATACGTGACATTTAAACAACTTCCTCCGCGGAAAAACCCCGACAAGAATATCAATGCAGAACTAATCTAAATCTGAAGTAGGTTTTTCTTTTTGCGGCTTTACGAAACAAACACGCGAGGCCGCACGTGACACGAGAGGCGCGAAAGGAGCTGGAATTTGAAATACAGAGCTGGCAAAAGACCGCCAAAAACAGTGATTGACCAATCAGAATCAGGTATTCCAGAGAGCCGTGTTATCAGTTTTGTTTTGCAAAGTGGCACATTTTCGATGAATTTGCAGCCTAATTAGCTTGACGAATGCCGGAGTAATCGGTAAAACTATATGATTAGGATTATAAGTAAAAATATTAGACCTATGATAAAAACAAAAAACTGTTTATATATCAAGTAGCATAACAGACAGTTTTTGGGAGCTAAAATAGCAATGGTGGGACTGGGAATCGTTTGCAAATAGAACCAGTTTCTCGATTCTGAAGCTTTGGGGATTAAGAATCTAAAGGGTTTTTTTATTGGCAACATTTGAAAACAATCACAAAAATATATCTTTATATTTACTAAGTATCCTAAAACCTCATTTTACAAACTTGTAGTCACGGAGAGAATAGGTGACCGTGTTCCTGCAACATTCCTTTCATTAAAAAAATACAAAAAAAGAAGATTCTCAGAATTCGGAATTCTTGAATTCCATCAATTCCGGAACAAGGAATTGGAATCGATTCCAAAAATTCAAACAGCACGAATAAATGACTACGTTCACACTTAATTTAAAAATGAGGTGTACAGACATCATGCAATTGCGCTATGTCATTTTTGTTTAGAAAATGCAAATGAACTGGAGGGAAAATTAGAAGGTCACATCCTCCTATACAATATCAACGTTTTTTCTTCTTGGTGAGTATATTTTTGAAGGAAAATTTCACCCAATTCAACTGTTGTCTGTTGACCTTTATTCTTAACTTGCTGACTTTCTTTTTGTCAGTGAAACAGAAGTTAAGATATTTTGCACATCTAACCTGCTTTTTTCTGTTTAATGTAAGTATACAAAAAGAAACAATAATTCTGAGGTGCGGAACTATTCCTTTAATGCACATTTTATTATTCATACAGCTCTTTTTTTTACCTCAGTCTTGTTCTTTTATTTATTATCTGGTCCATCTAGTCACCTCGGTTTAGTATTAACCTGATAGGCAGCAGATGAGGATATCAGATAGAGACCATTGTGCTGCTGTGCAAACATTAACATAGTCGACAGGAGTGTGATGCCACACAATAGGATTGCTGGGGGACTACAGAAACCCAACTAAAGATAGATTTGTTTGCGTATGACTCACACGGTCAGTTCCCGAAGCATCTGACTCAATGCTAACGCACAAAGCTAATAACAACCCTACATGAACCCTGTTCTGCTCTGTTTGCCCCCCCCTCACACACAGCCCGAGCCCTATCCCACAGTGCACTGCACTTGATGAAGACCTGCGCTGGTTTCTGATTAACGGCAGCTCACCACACCTGATGAGAATAAATCTAGATGAGAATTTTTACAGTGGGAGGGATTACGGGGGTTTGTAATCTCAGCGTGGTAGCGTTCAGGCCAAATGAAAATACTGGCCTTATGTACTCACGCTCATGTCATTCCCTCATGTTATTTTGTCTATGAACCACAAATGGAGAATTTTCTGTAGAAGCACAGTTGTTTGTTCATATGGAAATCATCTGATGACTTTCAGCGATTCTTATCGCTGACCTGAAATTGATGCCGGTGTGACGTCCTTACCCATAATACCTCAAAATAAGTATAGTGTGACTAACAAATCAATCCTGGTGTGTCACAGTTCAAAGATGTGCCTGCACTTCGATTGAACTGCCACAGGGGGCGCAGTGGAGCTTCACTGCCGCTTGTGGAAACTGTCTTTGGGCTAGAGCTTCGCTTCAACCATATACGACTTCCTTATCAGTCCCAGCCTGCTGGTAAAGTCAGCCTGCAGTGCATTGAAGAGCCAAACCCGCCGCCACACAGGGCCCTGTAGAAATGAACAGAATAATGAAAGAGAGTAAGAGAGAAAAACAGTGAGAGAAACTAAGTGGTATGAATGTGATATTGCCTATTTTCCATAATCATCTCATGTATGCATAAGTAGGTGCTTTCTGGAGGTTTTACGAATGTGGTCATTTATGGACCACTAAATATGCATAAGGGATGACAGTAAAATATTTGCGTGTTCGACTTCACTCTTAGGATACGTACTGTACATGGATTAAAGGGCAATAATCTATAATGATAATAATGCGAAACAATATGAACATCTATATGCGTGAATTGCCAGCTCACATTTCGCGCTACATCATCAGCGCAGACAGCAAAAATAATATATGGGGGGAGGAAATGAAATGTCAAACAGTCATGTATCATTAACACACCTATGCATTCTTGCATCAAAATGCATGGATGGACATTTTGTGTAATCAATCACTAAATAAAGCAATAATCTCTCTTTAACGAAGCAAATTTTGTTTACTTGTGTATATGTGTGTGTATATATATATATATATATTAGGCTGTATTAAAATCTAAAAATATGGCTATGACTTTGATGTGTGCAAATTTTTTGTATAAATAAAAAAAATAAATCTTAAAAAAAAAAAAAAAAATCATTCTTTCCTTTTCATAAATATGCATAATATACATAATTCATGAGTTTAACGGCGCGTGACGTCACAAAGGAGATGAAGCCTGTCAATCAAATTAACCAAGAGCATCAAAGCTACGTGAACCTCAGAAGGAAAATGAACCGTGATGTTTGCATGCAAACTCTTTGACGCCCGCGCGGTAAAAACAGACCTACGTTTTAAAACCCTGGCAGCAGACTGGCTTAAAGAGAAACTTTAAGATGTAACTTGAAGAACGCGAAGAATGTTTTAATTTCCGCATCAAAACCGATGCGCGCCCAACGCCTGCTTCTGGCATTCTTCATGTTAGAAATACTTAAACATAAATGTATATGTCTCCTGGAGATGGAGTGAGGAGATGGACACCTTATCATACATCTTACACCCAGAGTTCAGCTCTGAGATACCCAACACGCCGCTCACCAAACTCGGCGCGCGGGCACGAGGAGACGGTTTCAAGCTCCCCTCTCTGTGAATTGATTCTACTATGAGCCTATCCGAATCGGAGCGAGAAAACACAGAGGTGCACGCACGCAAACAGAAACTTTTAATCGTGCAAACATCGCCCTTACACTCGCTCCGATCGATCGGATGCGTATTTAAGAAGGTGTTTCGTGCGTAATTTGTTTCACGTAACAAGTCCTGCCTTGATAAAAGCCGGCTTTCCCTCCGCATGTCTTTCTCCACACAGTCGTCCCCCCTCCGTCGAAAATGGAACCGTCCACAATTTATTCCAGGGAAAGACTGACAGTTTTTTGGGTCATGAAGCAGCTGTTCAAGTCAGCAGCCGTTCCCCCCTCCGCTAGAATAAGAAATTAGTCCATTTTAAAGTAAATAACTAAACCCCGAAGCTGATAAGGGAGCGTTATAAAATACTGTGCCGTTCTGATTTTACGGAGAGAATGGACTTAGGATAAAGACGCAATAAATGTGAATGTTCCCGTCCCATCATATTATGGAAATGTGAGATCTAAATATTTTGGATCATGAACGGAGGGGAACAATAGATGCCTAGGCCTAGACAATGAAATAGAGAGCTAGACTCTCATCAGCTCAATAAACACAAACCTTCTGGATATGACAGAGATTTTAAAGGTGGTTGACCTAAGAATTCCTATAATTTGCTGAATTGTTGACCTTTTGTATGCTATTATGTTCTTTCGTATTTGAGGCGCCATGTATTTGTGAATTCCGTCATCTTTAGATGACTTTCATTTAACCTGGGCTGTTTTCTCAGAGCAGGCACAGCAGGCAGTACTGGCTTCAAAAATGAGAAGGAACAAAACAAGAATAATTGATTGCACACAAATAAAACAATATGAGACTGAATAGTGTATGAATAACTCGTCTTTATGAAGTAAAACAGCGACACCAGTGGATGAAGGCAGTATCTCTCATTGTCCTCTCACTTGCAGTCATGTTATGAGACAAAATTGGCGGATCACACCATCAGTGCACACACACATACAAAATAAAATTAATATTTTGTTTAAATAAAGAATAAAGAAAATTAATCTAAATATAAATAAAAATGTACATAATTCGAAATAAATAAACGTGCAATTACAAATACATTTACATAATAATAAAATATATTTGTCTATATTATTTTCTTTATATATCTTTATATGCCCTTTACATAAAAACATCAAGACATGAATTATTAAATTATTAAATGTCTCATTTCAGAAAGCCACCACAGTATTTAACATATATTTGACAAGCATGAGTTAGACCAGCACATCATTTGACTCATGATACTTTACTTCAGTTGACACAAGTTGTTCGGACAAGTTGTATGTCAGTTGACACGGTTGTGACTTCGGTCTTTGTGCACAGCATCTCTTAGGTTAATCTGGATAAATCTGCCGATACCTGAATCTTGAATATCCTGTACGGTCTGTAATGCTGAAAGACAATGATTCATGAATAATTCCGTGAGATTACTTTTCTCATGGAAATGCTATTATGTTCTTATTTATCGCGCAAGTGCGATATTTTATTATGTTTCCTATATAAATCTGTACAGCCTCTGTACAGACTACAGTGGTGATGATTTCGGTTACCAACACGCCACGC
This sequence comes from Enteromius afrohamiltoni, assembly GCA_034779775.1. Lineage (NCBI taxonomy): Eukaryota > Metazoa > Chordata > Actinopteri > Cypriniformes > Cyprinidae > Enteromius > Enteromius afrohamiltoni. The sequence goes on along the minus strand of JAUYWG010000060.1, from coordinate 7,582,031 downwards.
GCCTCATCTCTACAAGTCCCCGTCAAATATATCTTGCGGTACAATTCAGCGCATAGATAAAGCCGCATCTCAGATTTCGCTGAAGATACTATATGCGTTTGATGTCAGATTTAGCTGCTGACTTTTACCCCCAGTTTGGCAGCGGATGTCAGCATGGTCTGTATTAACGCCTCGCTCCAACTCTGTCTGTCCAGCATCACCAGTCAGCAAGCGCCATCCGTTCCTGCTCCAGCCTGTAATGAAGATCATATGTTTAGCTGGTGCTGAAACCCAACACGAGACGTCCACATCAAATAAAAGCTGCTGCCAGCAGTGGGGCCTGCAGGATCTGTCCCGCTCCGGGAGAACGAAACCATATCTCTATAGGCCTGCAACACAGGCCGTAAAAAGTAAAGAGGGCCCCCGTCTCCTCGAAAAACCCAGTCCTACCAGGCTGGGATGAGTTCATTTTTTGTATTTCAAGAGTGTAGGACATTTTTTTGCATAGAAGAATATCCTGCAAATGCCACCAATTTTTGAATGGCCGTCAATGTACAAAGAGGCCTTTGAAGACTCCATATGGGAGTTGGACTAAACTGGTTGCGCTGTGTGTATTTGTATTTGATTCACTAAACAGAACCAGCTTATAAGAGTCATTTGTTCAGGAATCGTACACCAGTCTGTTTTGCGTTGTATATTCAGTAGCGATAGTTAGGGTTGCGCCATATTTAATTATGACAGGAATTAAAACATGTAGTGCGTGCCATAAAAGATTGGAAATGACATCAGCGGCAGCCTACAGTTAATAACTGCATGTCCATTACAAATTTTGATCAAAGCGTTTGCGATATTTTATAAATGTCAATAAAAAACTATTGCGAAAATGGTGGCGTTTCTATTAACCAATGTTATGCATCTAAAACAATCTTTTTTCCAATTACAATAAGGATCTTGGTAGGTTTACGCATATCGCAGCCTCCGCGCTAGCCATTATTTGTAATCGAAGGAGACATAGAGTAAAGCTCCACAGACATGTGCAGTGTAAATAAGCAGTTATTAATCCAAGCATTAATTGAAAGGAAAACCCTTTATCCTTGAGTCATGTATCAGGTGTTTCTCATGATGGTGTCCTGTACTTGCGAAAAATCTGTGTTACGATATATTTCTTTTTCGTATTACCTGAAAAACAGCCTCTTTTTTTGGCGAAATTGACGTGTTTCCATTACGCATAATTTCATTTGCGCAATTTGAAGGGTAACGGAAATGCAGCTAATGAGAGAGCATGATACAAAGTCATAACCGACCCTCAACAAAACATCCGCCTGCATGACTTTCTCATGACTTTCTCTGTTGTGACTTTTTCACAACAAATCAGTGTACAGACAGCCTGGATTGTGAGCTAAGTCACTTACCCTATCAATTCTTCAGTGTATTTGTTTGTGAAATGTATATTGTTGATAAATTTTACCTAGTTGAACAGTGTGAGAAGCGCAGCGATTTAAAGACTTAAAAAATCGTCAATGCAAACCTGCCAAAACCCGACTAAGGTCAATTGCGGTACAATTGTAGTATTATTAGAGCACAAAAGTCTATCGTAGTAATTAATTGTGTACACGTTAGCAGAAGAATTTTCTTCCATATACCCTCTTGCTGTAATTTGGACATCCAACATTGCAGTTTTCTAGCTGATGATTGAAATGTGCCGGATGTTTTTCTCGATTTCAGTGATGAGAATGAGATCAGTGCTCAGTATATGGTATGTCCTTTCATTTGGCTGACAATAAGTATTGTGTGATTAATGCATTATCCACATTTTTGAGGTGCCTCCAGTTGTTTGTATGTTTGCAGAGGTAAAAGCATTTAAACGTGTTTAGCCAGCAAGGCTAGTTTAGTTGCAATTAACTGAACAAAAATCCCTACAAGGAAGTCAGTTGAGTATGCTTGTAGGCTTTGTTGTGGAACAAGCAAACGCGTTGTAATTGTCCACATGAACCTTGACGTAGGTGTAATTTTCTTAGTTGAACCAACTGAAAAGAGTTCAAGCCGAGGTATAAGACTCAATCAGGAGCATCTAATCCCATCAGCCTCAGCACAGTTCTTGCGGCTCATGTAACATCCATTTACATTTATTTATTTGGCAGACGCTTTTATCCAATGCAACTTAGGCCGTGCCCTCACTACACGACTGTCAGGCTACTAAACTTGCTGTACTGCTCGCATTACACAATCTTTCCTGTCTTCTGTCATGTTGTTGTTGTAGCAGAAACAAAAAGAACACAGATAAGGGGGGAACAAATGAGAAAATCTCTGGTCAAATCTCAGGTTATGGAAAACTGCTAAATGTTTAAAAGGTCTAAATGTATTTATATTATCTTTGGATGACGACCATAAAATGTTCGTCCAGTCTGTTTCGCCTCTGGTCTGCCTGTGTGTGTGTTGGTGTGTTTTGGAGGAGGCGTGGCATTGGCGAGTGATTTGCAGGGAGGGTGGGATCTTACGCTTTCAAAACTAGTTAACCATTGCTAGCCTCACTGCCTAGTGAGACTAGCCTGCCCTACCTTTAAAGGGATAGTTCACCCAAAAACTGTCTATAATTACTCACCCTCATGACGTTCAAAACCCGTAACACCTTTGTTCATCTCCAGAACACAAATTAAGATTAAGATTTGATGCATCCCATGAGCATCTCTGACCCTCCCAAAGACAGCAAGTGTCCTTATATGATCAGGGCTCTGAGGCGAATCCAGGTCACTAATGAAATAATCCATGCAACATCAACCATAATTTTACGAAGCTATGAGAATGCTTACTCGTACACGCGTGATGCAGATGACACAGAACAGCATAAGCTGTTTATGTTCAGTGGATCCTCTTCAAAATGGTGCATGGATGACGCAGGGGTGACAAATTGAATTGAATTATTTTTTTCTTTTGCGTACAAAAAGTATTCACGTTGCTATCAATGTATGGTTCGAAAGCTTTCAAGCTCCATCAAAAACATCTTAATCTGTGTTCTGAAGATGAACGAAGATCTTATGGGTTTGAAACAACACGAGGGTGAGTAATTAATAACAGAATTTATTTTTTTTTGGCGAACTATCCTTTGTTCATCTTCAGAACAGAAATTAAGATGTTTTTGATGGAATCAGAGAGTTATCTGTCCCTCCATAGACAGCAACACAACTGAAATGATCCCAGGTTCAGAAACGTAGTAAAAACATCAGTAAAACAGCCCATGTGACATCAGTAGCTCAACTCTAAGAGAATACTTTTTTTTTTGCGCGAAAAAAACTCAACCATTCAAATACGTTAAACTTGCGTATGCATTGTGCTGTGATACTCTCTAAAACGGCAGAAGACGTAAGTCACGGGAGAAGAATAGTGTCACGAGTAAATGATGTTATTTTTGTTTTCTTTGCACAAAAAAAAAATATATTCTCCTAGCGTCACAAAACTGAAGCTGAGCTACTGATGTCACATTAGTGGACTGTTTTTACCGATATATTTACTACGTTTCTGGATCTGAGATCATGTCTATTGAGGGTCAGATAGCTCTCTGATATCATCAAACATATCTTAATTTCTGTTCTGAAGATGAATGAAGGTCTTATGGGTTTGAAATGACACAAGGGTGAGTAATTAACGATAGAATCTTCACTTTTGGGTGAACTAACCCAACTAAGACATTAACGTCATGATTATCTGCAAAACTGCTTAGGAATGATGTTTATTGTCAAAGGCACTACACAAATAAAATTAGACTCGACTAAACACAGCATTACTGCACAGAATACAGTAAAGAAAAATACAATTTAGGTAGAAAATGAAATGGTTTATGCTCAGATTTGGCTACTCTATTGGTTTTGTTCCTCGTCTTGAACCAGAAGTTCATCTGTGGCAGCAAAATCCAAGGCAAAACCCAATAGCGAGTGCACTGTCTTGCAATGCATGTGTTTTCATTGGGAATTGTTCCCATGGCCTTGGTATCACCAGTGCTATAACTTTACCAGCTAAAACAAAAACATTCAGGATCCAGACACATGGGCTGCGATGAGCCCTAGAAGAAACCTGAGTCCTGCTGTTTGTCAGCCTCTCTTCACACACACGCACACACCGGCTCTGCCCAGATCAGATGTTATCTCTTGAGGAGGTGTCTGTGGTGTGGATGGCTGCTGTATGAGCAGGATAAACAGCAGCAGTGGGTATAATCCACTGCGTTCAGTCCGAGAGCTGTGTGGATTAGCTGCCTCCGGCTCTGCTAGTCTCTTCACTCCACTTTCGCACCTTGAAAGTAGCCTAATTGAGCCAAATCTCATTATTTGGGACCTGGACACTGAGACGATAATCAATTGGGCCCTGGTTGTCTTTAAATGGATCATACTGTCATAGGCACAGCTTATTCTGGTGCGTTGATTGCACGAAATAGATGGGAGGAGGAGGAAAACGGATTTGTTGTTCAATGAAGGCAATCATTTTTATGCCTCTTTGAGGGTGTCACTTCTGAAATCAATATCATTTATAATGTTTATGAGTTAAATGAGCGATTAATGGCGCTTTCCGTAATTTGTGTACAAATTACAGAGGTATGCAGCCCCTCCTTTTCCGAAATTAAATTAAATAGTATAATTTTTTTGAAATTTAAATAAATAAACACCAAAAACAGGTTAAGAATTTATCATACATTTGGGGTGAAAACATTGGGAAATTTTGAGAAAAATTACTACAATGAAGCAAATATCAATTCAACAAATTATGTCACAATAATGACCTCTGGATTGGGACTCGTCAAAATAACCATTTAGAAGGAGGATGCAGTGTGTTTAAAACTGGCTAAGAGTTAATCATACATTAGATAATAGTCATCAAACATAATTCTCACATGGGATTTGTCTCTCTAATGCTTTAAGAAAAGTGAAAAATGTATTCTATTCATGGAAAGTGCTTGCAGGCGGTCTTGGTCGCATTTTTTATGAGTGCGCAGTCACTTTTGAAGGGAATGTAATTTATACATGTTTATGTGTTTAAACGAGCTTCGGTAGCAATTAATGCTTTGAGATGCAATTTATTTACTCAGCTATGACACAGTCAAAATGTGATAAACGTTATTTTTTAAGAACCTCGTATGAATTTGGGACTTCCTTCCTCTCTGAAAATAAATGAAGCTTTGAAAAAAAAAAAAAATTCAAGCCGTGCGGCAACCGGGATGGTGATAAATAGCATGGCCCCATGAAGCTTTCAGAATATTTTAAAATCAAAAACCGTAAAAAGAAGGTTCATCATCATTTTATAAGCAAAACAACACTGAATAAATAAAAAGTCTTGGGAAAGAAAACAATTACGGTGATTAAGGGCCGAAACTCAGCAGACGGTAATTCCCAATGTAACGTACCTTGTGCATATACAAACGTCCTCATTTACATACTGACATGTATATGCAAACACGCGTGAATATGTACACGAGGGCATGCTGAGGAGGTCGTAATGCTTTACAAAGATGTTTTGCGGCAATGAGCAACCACTGCTAATGCAACATATTAATCCACATTTTAAGTCTAATCTAACAATGCTTTCAGCAATACATTTAACACATCTCACCATGACTGCATTAATACTACAAAATTTTATGAAAGCTATTTCCTCCACGTAAACAAAAAATAAATACAAATGTCTTGCATTCTGAGTTTATTTCTTACAATTCAGATTTTTTCTTACAGATCTGAGAAAAAAAAATCAGGATGGCAAGATGTTAAATTTGGAAGGTTTTGAAGTTGAAAATTGAAATTATAAAGTTGAAATTATTTTTTTATTTTTTATTCTGTGCCGAAACAAAATTACAGAATTGTGATACAAATGTAAAAAAAAAAAAATTCTGAGAATTTATTTCTTATTTTTTTACATATTTTGAAAAAAGGCTAAATATTTTTGGGGAGGATGTAAATGTCAATTCTGAGGAAACAAATTTAAACTTAAACTGAAAATTCTGAAAAAAGAGGTCAAAATTGCGAGACATTTGCAGAAACTTGCAATTTGGAAGTTATAAACTTGTAAGTTTGCAAGTGTACATCTCGCAATTCTCACTTTTTTCATCAAAAAGTCGTAATTTTTAAATTCCGTGTCAACAAAAGATGTATGTAAACTCAAAATTGTAAGAAAAAAGTTAGAATTTCAAATAATAAATTTAAAATTTTGAGGAAATAAATCCGAATTTTTTGATAATTTTAGATTTATTTTTTTTTACGTGATAGAAAACAAGCTTTTATAGATTTTCTGTAGGGCCCATGTGTATGCAGTTTCTAACATTCTACTGTTTATGCCGCCTCTTACGATTACAATGTAGTGCATTGTAAATGACCCCAGTTATACGTAAAAATACAAACAAAAACAAGCTAGGTCATTAAAAAGATGTCGATGTGGGTATCTATTTGAGTGTGAACGTGCAAGAGTGAGTATTTGACAAAAGAAGCTAATTTCCAGGAGTGTGTAAGGGAATCTCACAGGAGTCAGGAGTGTATTATGGGTTTAAGAGTGTGTGAAGGTGTGTGTGCATGTGTGGGAGAGCCGCAGTAGTATGTCAGAGAGGAGGGTGTGTGTGCAGCGGACGTCACTGAAGAACTATGTGCGAGCGAATGTTTGTGTGTGCGTGTTTCTGGTGAAATAATGAACATCTCTGTGTGGGTGCGTCTGTGTGTGTGTAAATGTGTGTATGCCGGTAGCCTGTTGGGTAAGCATATGTATGCGTCCAATTACGTGTCTGTCAGTGTTGTTGTGTGTTTTGTGCGAAAACGACAGGCTGAATGCGCACGTATCTGTGCAAGACAGCAGTTTGCGAGCACGTTTGTGTGTGTGAGAGTGAGAAAGCAAGAGAAACGGCTTGGCAATGGTGTTTTTCCTGCAGTAATCAGGGAGAGTATAGCCCTGGCCCTGTGTACCTCTCCCTGCCTGCGGTTTGTCCACATGCCTCCTCTGCTCGCAGTGGGGGAGGGTTGTGTGTGTGTGTGTGTGTGTGTGTGTTTGTATGCGCAGTTTTAGGGGTGTTGAGGCCCTTGGAAGGGAACAGGCAGATCTTGTTAGCTGGCCTGACCCACGGAAACACAGTCAACAATGCGACATGCTAAGACGGGATGAGATGACAGTACAGCAGGGAAAGGGACAGGAAAATTCCTCCGCTGGCATTTCTCACCGTGCAATCAAACCGCAAATGTCATCTACCGTATATTCGCCATAAAGCAGCGCAGTCCCCATTCCTTTATCCCTATCCGGAATGCTCAAAAATCGACAGTTTGATGCGAGAAAACCAGATGCGTCGCCAGCTCTAGACAGAATATCGCTTGCTTTTTCTGCTTCCCTCAAGTCGGAGAGGCCCGCTTCCATCTACCTACATCACCGAAATGGCATGCGTGGTCCGCCACAATGTGGTGGGACTTTTTTCATGCACGAATAGGCTTTTTCTTGTTGCTCTTAGCAATACCTGCTTTTGATTAGTTCGGTGCATTTGAGCGCTGAGTGAAACCCCAGACAGGCAAATTCAGGCGATTCTGCTACTCCCATTCATAATCTTTATGCTTAATTTGAAAGTATTTTCTTTTTGGAAACACAAGATGCATCAATATATGGCCCTGTTGTAAATACATGTTCTCGGTTTTATTGCGCTCAAGCTGATTTTTTTCTTTTGGCTGATCTCAGCTAAGCCGTGTTGAGTAACCTATTGAACAATATTTACTAACAGACAAATAACATTTTTAGCATATTATGATGATGATGTGACAGTAAAGTGACAGTATATGTTACATAATATTTCTCAAAACTGATAATAATAGTGATGTTTCCTTAGAAAATCAGTATATTAGAATTATTTCTGATCGAGCGTGTGAAACTGAAGACGGAGTAATGATGCTGAAAATTCAGCTTTGCGTCATAGGAATAGATCACATTCTAAAATATATTAAAATATGTTGAAACTGATATTAAAAAGCTTAAACGGCAATATTGTTTTTCAAATAAATGCAAACGTGGTTATTATAGGATGTCTTCTCAAGTAAGTTTTGTGTAGTTTTAAGGATTTTCAGAAATTTTTACTCTGGAAAAAAAACCAAATACAATAAAACATGCGCATATGCTAGTGTACAACAAAATGAACGTTTAGCAGAAATACACCTTTATTTCCCGCGCTTCCTTTGAGTCCGACAGTATAGAAAGCTATGATTAAAATGTCACTTGTTTTCAGTTGCGTTAATTACGAGATGGCGTGAACTCAGCATAAGTTGTATATGGTATAAACCGCATTTAGCAATTTATGATAGAATATGTTAAAAGCATTTTAAAAACATTGGTGTATTTTTTGTAGAAAAGGTACACCACCGTCTTTCTCTGCCAAAAGTGATGTGAACACACCTGATTTGTTGCTTCTCAACTAGTTACTCGAGCGCACAATGTAACCTATTGGCTGCACTCATTCAATGCCCAATCGAGAAAAAAATCTTACAAGTGTTAATCTGAAAGTCATGGTTCTGCTAAAATTATTCTGCCTAAATTACAGTGATTAAATAGGCAGACAATGAAACGTTATGCATCTGTTGTTGTTTAAAATAAGTTTTGTGATTTAATTCCGTGGGTGTAAGAGGGATGGTGAACTGTAGTTACTTCTTGTCTGCCGTTGTCTCAGCTGTGCTTCTGTGGCATCACCCACTCTAATTTCAGCCTGCATCTCAGCGACTGCAAAAAGCCATAAACACTGAAGATTAGGTCACAACAGCTTTCATAACCACTTTCATGACCTCTTTATGCCCTCCCTCACTGTCTCTCTCTGTCTCGCTCTGTCTCTCAGTCTCACTCTACTCCCACAACACCTCACTTTTAAAAAAATGCTCTTTTTCAAGGTCAAGTTTGTCCTGCTCTTAATTCTAGTATTCTCAATTATAAAACCTTTTAATATACAAAAAAGGAGAAGTTTTAAAGAATGTTTGGACAGCGCTTTTTGTTAAACAGTCTTATCGTCTCCGCTTTAGCAATCATCAAGTATTAGTACTAGTTCAATGTATCCAGACTTAATGTGTGAAAATATGCAAGAACCAGTAATGTTTGGCTTCATTGACATCAAAGCTGGTAGGATGCCAAGTTTAAAAATGTGCATGTGTCAGTGAGATATCTAAGGACCAGGATATCATAGACCAAGGGTCTTCAACAGGGGGTCCGCGACCCATAGGGGGTCTGCTGTGATACTGCAGGGGGTGCACCAATTACTGTATGATCTCAAGTTAATTTTTGTAAGAAAAAAACATCAATATAAGCTAAAGTTAGCTAGTCAAATTTTCAGCTGGTTCACATTAAAAGTCAAATTAAAATGTTTAATATATGCGAGTAACAGTGAGAACTATTTTCATAAAAATAACAAATTTAGTGTCAGCGACTTTATTCAAAGATATGACTGAAGAAACTTGTGCATTTACGTTTTGGTAAATACCAAGATCTGTCATGAAAATCTAGATGACACAGACTGATGGGTTGTTAACGCAAATTGATGGCATTCAAATCGTTAAACTACTTGGCATAGTAGTTTCCCCGCTCTGGAAAGAACTCAAGGAGCAGAATGCCTTGGATTGGATACCGAGGTTGCTTTGGCTGTTCTCAATAGGTGAGTAACACCATGGCTACACCAGACGCCACACTGCGACAGCTAAAGTCTGCCTACAATGGACGCGATAAAGCGATCATTGAAAATCATTTGAAATTAGTGTCATAAAGTCATAAATAGAACACAACAATTTTCTGTCAGAGATTTGTAGACCGCATCAGTAGTTATAATTAGGGCTGGGCAAATGGGCAAAAAGAGAGCAGCATGAACATTTCGCTAAATATATCCTTTTGTATTCCACGGATTAAAATAAATAAATGATTTTTAGGTGAACTATCCATTTAAATTTCACATTTATACACTGAGGTGCATAAGTCCTCACCTAGGTGACCTTGTCTCTCACAGCGATTACGCTGTTGTTTTGCTGTGTCAAGCTACACTGTCCACTGTCAATCAGTGTATTATGATGTTCTGTGTTGAGTGTGTTTGGATAGCCTCTATTGAGGATGAAGAATTTCTTTAACACTAACAATTACTGGCTGCAGAGGAGAAGAGACAAGCAATGGGTGGGGGGGGGGGCTTTAAGCAGTGGAGATGTAGGGTGGAGGAGGAGGAAAGGGGGGGCATTAGCATTTGTAGGCTGCAATTATGTGTAATTTTCCAACAGCGGCGAAATTAGAAACCAAACAAAACAAGGGGGCAAATAGACTGTGCGGATTAGCTCCTTACTGACATATGCTATACAGTGGAGAGAGGGGGGGGGATGTTGTTTGGGCAACAAAATATTGACAAACAGAAGCAGCTACAGACAGGTTCGACAGCATGGGATTGAAGTACAATGTCAAAAACAATCTCAGCATATTGGATAGGTTGGGGCGGGACTGTAGATGCCATGGACCACCCATCGCCTGTTCTTCCTGCAACATACACTGCTAAGTGTTCAAAAACAGCCGAATATCAATCAGATGCTGACCGGAGTCAGTATTCAGTACAACAAAACTGGTATTGTTACTTTTTTATCCAGGAATCAGATTACTGAAGTACCAGCACGTCTGGCATCCCTATCACGTATGAATGGTACTCGCCAGAGAGATGTGTTAAATACTGTAGATGATTGTCAGTTTTGATCGATTACGAGGCAGTGTTGACATTTGGCCACAAGCCTGTCACGGCGCGCCAACAAACGTCATTGCAATGTTCCTCAAGCTTTTATAAATAGAAAAGCCATTGTAGTGTAGTCCAGCTTACAAGACCGCTCCAACTGCAATCAGCGTTCTGCGATCACTCCTTTGAGGAAACGTGCAGGTGTTAAAAACAAACAAGCATTGGAGAAATGGAGCCAACTCACTGAACCACATACGCACTAAAACCTGAGAACAGCTCCGGAGAGGAAAGGCCAAATGAGGTAATTAGGAAAAGTTTGGTTGAGAGGTCTACTCCCAACAAGCACTCAGCTATGGCTAAAGGTTGTGTCTTCAATGACATCTGGACGGCGGTGATTAAAACCTGGTGTGTAAATAATCCCATCAAATAGGAACAACATAACAACCCCTGTTTAATCCCTAATTACCCTAGCTCCTCCCCCACCTTCAAATACTGCATTAATTAGGAGCCCGCTAATGCGTAACCACCTCCGCCCTTGTCTCCTGATGCTGCGAAAGTCAGCAGTAGAAATACACACTTTTCCACTGCCTCCTCGTGAAAGACTGGTCTTTGGAGAAGTTTACAACCCGTTGGAGATTTAGACTGGATGGTGAAACTAAAGGTCGGGACACACCAAGCCGACTTCAAAGAACTGACGACGACGAAAGCCACCTCACATTGTCGGCGTCTGGACCAAAAAGTCGCACTTGAACACACCACACAGACTACAACCAACTGCAATTTAATACATCCTGTGCCTGTGTGAGAGGAGTTAGCTGTCTATATCAGCAACTATCAGTAGTATACTGTATATTCGTCATTCCAAAGGAGAGTATTTTCAATATTTTGAAGCCTTAAAGATTCTTACCAGTGCTTGGCTCTCACTGACTCTTGTGTGTCACAGTCTTAAAGTGCCCCTATTATGTGTAATGAAAGGTTTATATTTTGGTTTTCTCATAATACCCATTTATTTACCCATTTTTTTTGTAGATTTAATTTAAAGCAGTGTTTGTGAACGTATAAAAAGTGGCACTTAGTGGCAAAAAGTTAATTTGCATTTTCACTCAAATCAAGTTTTCGTTGTGTTGCAGAGATTTTGTGGTATTGCGCGATACTGGGCTGTGTCTGAGTGTCTACATGACATAGTTTTTAACTAAAAACGGATGTTTTTTCGCTATTCATTTACACAGCAATGCCAATTTTGCAGGCCTGAAAAGCAAACTTTTCAAAATGGGTGTCAAATTGCACATTTTTGAAAGCGATGCCATTGCCGTCTTTCTGTGTGCACTACAAAAAACGAAATTTGTGAAAACAGTGAAATTGTGTTGCATGTTTATTACATGTTCAGTCAATAGCTGTTTCCCAATTAAAAGGCTGCGTCCTTCGAAGAGTGCATCTGAAGGCTGATTGCGTCACCTCAGTGCGACTAAGGCTGTCCCAATTCAAAGGTTTTTTCAAACGCGGCCTCCAAATTCGCTCTTTCGTTTGTTGTGAGGATACAACTGTTGGATCCGTCGTGACCTGACATGCCCCAGAATTCATTGTGTGCCTGTAACGAGCCTGTAAGGCTTTTTTTGCTGGATTACCTTTTGTAATGTAAATGTAAATTGTGAATAAAAACTGAATGCAATGGTGTGTAGATGGCAAATGTCAATATTTTATTTGAATAGAACATAGATGACAGATCAAAAGTTTAATCCGAGAAAATGTAT
>JAUYWG010000060.1:7483885-7569275 GCA_034779775.1 Enteromius afrohamiltoni | reverse complement strand
GCCTTGTCCCAACTTTTTTGGGATTTGTTGACACCATGACATTTTGATTCACCATATTTTTCCATTAAAATGATACATTTTCTCAGTTTAAACTTTTGTTCCGTGATTTATGTCCTATTCTGAATAAAATATTGACATTTGCCATTTCCACATCATTGCATTCAGTTTTTATTCACAATTTATTTAGTGTCCCAACTTTTTTGGAATCCGGTTTGTAAGTATTTTTCTGATAATGTGAATAATGTATGAAAAAATACAAATGTAAAAATAAAGAAAGATGTATATATATAGCAGTCCAAATGCTGACTGATATCTTACCAAAATGCTGTTTTATATTGTTTATACTCTTGTATGTAAATAGACCAAGGTAAATATATTTAGACAGTTGTTATCCCCTTTTTTGTTCTTAGAGCATCTATTGGCCTGACTTGAATAATTTTTTTTTTTTTTTTTAATACTTTTTTGGGGAAATCTGTGTGAACGGGGATAGTTTTGACAGTAATACAAAATTTAGAAAAGGAGAACTGGATTTTTCGAAATGCAGCAAAATCAAATAAAAAAATTTTTCGTAAATTTTATTTTTGCAATTTAAAAAAGTTACTTGGGTTAGCGTGTAAGTAGTATGCAAACTACACTGACCACATCAAAAACAACGAACCAAAATCTTTTCCTAAAATCAGTGAGAAATTATAGCTGATTAACAAGGGTGTAGAAGCACCTAACCCTGATCATAAACCCAAAAAAGATATTACCTAAAAAAAGATCCCTCAAGTCTGATTGGTTGATTGGAATATTGAGCCAGGAATACTTGTACTTGGTGAAATCACGCGCACCAAGCAACTACATAGCAATGTCTGGTATCCACCCACAACACCCTAGCAACCATTACCAAACCGCCACTTGCATTTTCTTCAGAATATGTAAAATGATTAATAATAATAGTTTTTATTTTAATAAATAATAATTCATATTCATATGTGTTGTGACTAACCAAATGTCTCTCCATTGTGGGTCTCACAGCCATACAAGCCAAGTAACTTTCTTGATGTCTGACTTGCGTGTTGTGACAAGGGCAAACAGACCATTCAGAACTTTCTGTGCAGTGACTCGTGAACAGGTTGAACTGGAATAAGAACATCCGCCAAGTACAAGGTCCATCCTTGAATCTTACAGTGTCAAAGTCAAGTGCCTCATTTCAGCAGTGCCAAAGCGTTACACACTGAAGCTCTGATATTGAGATATGTTTCTTTCGACTGGTATAACATTAAAAAAAAAATCTTTGCAAATACTTATGAGAGAACTGCAATTACACTGACTCTGAGTTTTACCTCTGACCTGCCTATAGCAATATTCGAATGGGATTTTCATAAAATCCCAATATAATATCAGTTACAGCTTTTGACGTTGGATGCCTGCGATTTCATGTACTGAAAAGTATCACGTATTAGCAGCCTCTACATGTCCTCAGTGCCTTTTTCCTAGCCCACCCTGATAAAGACTTCAACCTGACAGTCTATGCATCATTACGTCTCCAAATTGTAGACTCCTCTGGAGGACTGCAAAAAAGTAGGACAGCATTTGGCAAAGGGCCTACCATAAAGGTACACCAGGCAGATTAGCAGTCCTCGACAAATGAATGCGGTGAAACGTGATTTGAAAATCACATTGTATACAACACGAATGTATGTATCCACAGGGAAAATGGCTTCAGAATAGAGCTTATATATGCAAAGCTGTTTGTGTGTATGTCTGTGTGTTTGTGGAGAGAGGATGGCTAACCGCACGTTTAGTGTTTGATGAATTTGATGAGTGATCACTTCCAGCAGAAGCATGTTCCTCGAAGCCACATGCAGCCAGACTTTTGAGTATCAGCATAACATCTCATTCCAACCAAGAACCGCCCACTTTGACAGGAAAAAGCTCTCTGACTGACAAGTAAAATGACTAATCAGAGTGTGTTTGTTTACATGACTTAAAAGGGAGGGTCCTTTGGAAATCAGACTTGACTCAACAAGAGTCGAGGTCAGAAATATCTTGTTTGCTTGCTACTAAGCGTCTCAAACAAAACGTCTTTGTACGATTCAGTGCTGCGAACCACGTAAATCCAAAAACAAGAAGCTTTGGAGTGCCGTGGAACTTGTAAACACGACTTTCCAGGCACACTGATAAAAACCTGTGGACTTTTACAACCAAAATTGTGCAGTAACTGATTTAAATAATGTCATTTTGCCAAGTTCTTCAGTGATTGAGAAGGCAGATCTAACCCAGAATCTCCTCCAAGTACAAGACTTTTCTAATAGAAGTTCTGCTTGGAATCATTCATAAACTATTAAGAGGTGACATGGGAGCTACTTATTGGCTTGTCTCTGTATGCAATGTTGACTGTAAAAACTGCATGTTGGTACATCCCAACTAGTCCTTCCGTCAATGGGTTAGTTTGGACTCTGTACCCTTTGCCCATCATTTTATGTGGATCATGATGCTGTAAATCTCCACATCCTAATAGGAATGTTGCATCCTCTTGTCTTGCATTGTTGCCCTAAATTGCAAACTTCGGCTTTGGAAAATGTGAAGAGGGTGCACAATTATTTTTGATTTATCTCTTTGGACATAACCCAACATATTGAGATGATTATTGTTATGCACGCTCCAGATTCTGATGCAAGTTGCGGTCTCGTTATTGACATGCTTTCATCTGAAGAATTCCCTGGGACGTCCTCTGTTTGGGCATTGTTTGTTATTAAATGACAACCAATTTTAATTTGCAATCTTTTCTGTATTGTTGTCGCAGCAATGGGTGTAGACGAGATAGATGATTTTCCAGCATTGGGAAAGATGTATGCAATGAAACTATTGGTCAGGCTTGCCCGTAACAGAGATAAATAGAGATACGGAGGGACTTACAGACTTTACGGACAACGTTTGACCCTTCCTAACTTCCTAAGATTTCCTTGTCTTGTCTCAGGCTCTATGGCCAGCCGGAATAGGCCAGTGGTAAGTAATCCTCACAGACCGCTTCTACTCTACATGATTCCCTATCTCTGACTTCTGTGGAGCGTAGGATCTCTGCGGGTCACAATCCTTCACCGCTCCTGCAGTGCCCATCCCCCCGCCGGGGTAATTGGACACAGCTTCAGCACAGGGAGCATGTCTTTTTTTTTTCTTTTTTTTTAAGCATGGCAAGCACACTGAATTAAAAGCAAGGCACTCTCTGGAGAATATGAAAGAAGAGAAAGGGAGGGATGCAGAAAAAGAGAGGTGTTGTGTTAGGGTTGCTGGTGCAATGTTTGAAGACCCCACAATAATTTTGCTCTTAGCAAAGTCATAAGTTCACGTGTACTTATATTGGGAAAAAGCCAAATCCCTCCAAAATGGTTTGCTAAGTTGCTAAGGGTTAGTTCACCCAAAAATTAAAATCTAGTTAATAATTATTCACTCTTATATCATTCCAAACCCATAAGGCCTTCGTTCATCTTCAGAACACAGATTTTTTTGATGAAATCCGAGAGCTTTCTGTGCCTGCATGGACATCAGCACAACTGACACGTTTAAGGCCCAAAAAGTTAGTAGAGACATTGTTAAAATAGTCCATGTGACATCAGTGGTTCACCTGAATTTCATGAATCCACGAGAATATTTTTGTGCACAAAGAACACAAACATTACTTTATTCTTCTCTTCCGGGTTAGTTCGCCACTATTCCACTCATGACCATTTTACACTAACCTGATTTTACCAAGTGCAACATGTCCAGCATGTTGACCCTGGGACAACATTGCTAACCAATCAGATTTGAAGAAACAGTTTACAGTTTTTAAAGTTTATGCTTACAATCAGTGTTTGGGGCTTGTTCATCAGTGTCAGTCATCTATCATTTCCTCTGATTTTAGGCATTACTCACGGGTAATGGTAGGTGTGGTGTGTAGAGATATGGACGAGACTATATTTTTGCATTAAAATGTTATTCCAGTATATATAACAAAATATGTTGACCTAGGGACACATTGAACTTGGCAAAATCAGGATGTGCTCTATGTCCTTACTACCTTTCTGGGCCATGATCTTGGTAGTTCCCTTGCTGTCTATGTCTGTTTGATTTAATCAAAAATATCATCATTTGTTTTGAATATGAGTATGAATAATTCATGACAGAATTACAATTGTAGGGTGAACTATTTTTTTAAATTAGCAATGGTAACATAAATGGAGCTTCTTTTTAATATTTCAAATAATGCTATAAAATGAGCAGCATCCAGTACGTAATCACTGAAAAGCATGTGACACTGTATGAATGTAGGTAGTATGAATGAAAGCTGGTACTACTACATACACCATATTCCCAGTCCTACAACTGCCAATTTAAGCATTACGATTTCTCCTGAACATTTATCCATGAGTGGTCTATCCCTTCTTCTTTATAACGCCTAGTCCCCATCTAGTACGGAAACACACATATATCCCTCTGTATTTTATTAAGGTTATTTCCACACATCTCTGCTGCCAACAAGGCAGCTCAGTTACCCTGGAGCTATTAAGCCATTAAGTGAAAACAACACGCAATCACACCCTGAGAGTAGAGTGTCCACATTACCCATCAGTCAGTGTGTATCGATTCGAAACGTGTTAGCCAACCCAGCCAACTCCCCTTATAAGCATCCAGGTGTTCCAATTCAGTTGTACTCCGAAGGAAAAAGAGAGGATCATTGGTAGAAAATAAACCCTATGCCAATCTTATTATTTTAAAGACCTTACGAAGGAGCTTGTGTATGTGTACCTGATGAATGATGTACAGATGGTGCGTGTTTTCAACTGGATAAACAAAGGATGTTGGACACTTAATAGTCGCTAACGCAGATTTTCATACGCAATGGAAAAAATTAAATGGAGGATGTGAAAACTACGAAATATTGATGAAAACAACACATGCTGAAAAAACTAATTGTAGTAAAAAATAAACTACATTAATTGTTCCATTAGAATAGATTGGCTTACATTCAAATTCTTATATTAGCTTTATTTCTGTACTTGCTAGTGCTAATCAGAAATGAGGCGCGTTAACGACAAGAGACATTACCATTATAGGGAGAAAATATGGGTATAGCATATAATGTGAATTTTCTTGGCCCATTTTCCTGTACAAGAAAGACTGTACTTTTTTAGATTTTTGAGATAATTCTGTCAACTTTTAAATAGTAAGCTAGCATACAGATGTCATTAAAGCTAATAGACACACACACGCACAAAAAAAACCACATTTTGATTTCAAGGTTTCTTTAAATGCTGAGCGCTGTGTGAAAATGACATTCTGTGCCAGTGACAAGGATTTCTTATCCCTGTTTGGAGAAGCAACTGTGAAGAATCAGCAATGCACCATTATGCTAGGACAGTCATTCTTGCGTTTAATGTCAAGCACAGCATCTTTCTGGTGGTGCATCATTGCAAAGGAGGATGTGTGTGTGTGTGTGTGTAAGAGAGAGAGAGAAAGAGAGAAAGCAAGAGATATGCATAGTAATAGATGGTATTGCTGGTGTGCACAACATCTATCATTTCTGTCTGTGATTAATGAGTGTACCGGGAAGGACTGCAGAGTGAAAAAGGAGGAAATAGATTAACACTGGACCAATCTCGGTCAAGTGACCTAAAAACATCTGATGGGCCCTGCTCACACATAGTGATATCATACATGGCATTGTTAACCAAGAACTTCTAATACATATATATATTTATAATAGAATATTCAAAGTGCCCCTATTATGTGTGTTTGTCTATCTATCTATCTATCTATCTATCTATCTATCTATCTATCTATCTATCTATCTATCTATCTAACCATCCATCCATTATCTATCTATCTATCCATCCATCCATCCATCCATCCATTATCTATCTATCTATCTATCTATCTATCTATCTATCTATCTATCTATCTATCTATCTATCTATCCATCCATCCATCCATCCATCCATTTTCTTACACTCAACTAGTTTGGGTACTAAATGAGTGACTTTACTAGAAATATGTATTTGTTTCCATTATTTAAATACATTGTAATTAGAAACTCTTTTCAGTATAACTGACTTAATATTTCCACTGGTATTAAACTAATTTACATTTAATATAGCTCCATTATGTAAAAACAAATATATTCAGCAAAATCTCAGAAGGCATGATCCAATAACTTAAAAAAACATTGCCTATAGTGTATTTCATTAACATAAACATCTCACTCTTTTGCACTCTTAAGAAGAATAAAACAGCCAATATTTTATCATCTCACAGAGATTACTAAAGACAAAGAAAGAGACAGAGCAACAGACAGACATCTGGTATGGATGCAAGTAAGGCAGTTGACGTCAAACAAAGAGCCAGAGTAAATAATGTAAATGGCCTTCTCTCACTGACCTGTCTGCGTGACTCAAGTCACTATTTATTATGTGATGGAGGATTATGGGGGCTATGCTAATGAGTAGTCATGTGCATATATGTAGGTCATTTCACCCACCCACTAACACCCTTCCAAACACAGACAGACATTTTGACAAGCCAATCATTGGATTAATGATGACAGTCACATTCACACATAGACTTCAACTGTAAACTAAAAATGTGTGATTTTTGCCAAGGCATCAATATGTCTGTTCATTTCTTTTAATGTCTTAAGTTTTACAGGAAAAAATCAATCAGTAAACACATTATTTCATGAGCCCTAAGTACTATTCAACACAAATAAGACAAACTTTATGACTTTTGGTTCAGTAAGTGATACAAATGAATAGAAAAGGTGATTCAAATGAATATGAGATTCTATCTCTCGGGAATCAGACTTCACTGGTTGCGCTGTAGGGTTTTGATTCACTAAGAATAATTGACTCTTAAGACTCTTTTAAAAAACAGCGCTTGGCAACCTCTTAGCAGCCAACCAAAACCAGTATAGCAATGTGCTAAAACACCCACAAGGCATCATAACTAGTTTTGCACAAGCAATCGCCACTCATTGTTTTTTTTCTTCATCAGAACAAGTTTGTAGCGCAGTAGATCAATAGATCCTCTGCAGTGAATGGGTGCCGTCAGAATGAGAGCCCAAAAAAAATAAAAACAATAGTCCACAAGTAATCCACATCACTCCAGTCCACCAGTTAATGTGTGTTTGTAATAAACAATTCTATCATTAAAAGTGCCCCTATTATGGGTTATGAAAGGTTCATATTTTGGTTTTGAGAGTCCCCAACAACAGGTTGATTGCATGCAGGGCCAAAAACATTTTCATTTTCTCATAATACTATTTGCTCAGTGACTAGCACACGATTCGTTTAACAATTAACTTTTCCAAACCCTTTCTTTAATGTTAATCTGCGGCAATTTCATTTAAAGCAGTGTTTGCAGCAGCTCAAAAAGTGGTCCCCAGTGGCAAAGAACGAATGTGCATTTTCATTCAGACCAAGGCAAAAATCAAGTTTTTCTCAGGTCTGCGCTCATAACAAGTGGGCGGGCAATATGCTAAAGTTTCATTTTGACATCAACATGAAGCAGCTTGGAACTTGTTTTAAAAATGACTCGTTTCAATGAGTTGTTTCTTTTGAGAGACCATAATAGGGTCCATAATAAGGCTACTTTAAGGCATTTTAACGTTAAAACATTGTTTATGGACAACACTTTAAGCTGTGAAAAAGTCCTTCCCTGTTGTCTTCCTGGATAAAAACCCAACAACATATTTGTTTAAAATTGATTTTGGACTGTTTGCTTATGTGAACGTTACTTGATCCGTGCAGATTACTCTCCCGATTCAGACGAGATGACTATTTCAATATGCAGAGAAAGAAATATTATGGAGAACTCATCTTTTACGGAGACCATAAATTGTGGATTATTGTGATATTTTTATCAGCTGTTTAGACTCGCATTCTGACGGCACCCATTCACTGCAGAGGATCCACTGGTGAGCAGTATTGTAAAATTTCTCCACATCTGTTTTGATGGAGGCAAAACTCATCTACATCTTGGATGAGATTAACATTTCCTGATACTGCACTTACATTGTTGAAGTTTTCCACACATATCCATCCCCGATCAGAGCATGAGGAATAATCTGCCCTAACCATTTAATTTAGCCATTCTCACCAGGCATGCAATGTCGAAACAGCCAGTCGTGCCCATGAACTATATTTATACACGTTTTTCATTTTCTTGAGTATTGTCATCTGTCATCTGCTGGCGTAGGTGTTGGAGAAGAACTACTGTTTGCTTTCTGGAGCATTAGTCATTTTCTGAGAGCCAGGGGGCGGAACACAGTGCTGCCCATCTACCGCCCAGCTCTGTTTTTCTCTTTCTCTCCCTCACTCTGTCCCTTTGTTGACCCCAGTGTTTTGCAGAAACACTGCATAGTCCTTTGCTAAGTTGAGCTCCTTCCATTAGTATACAGCTGACAAAAGCACTATTCGGATGGGATCTGTTTCTCAGGGTGGTGTCTGCAAAAAAACATTTGCATGTCTTCTCCGTGAAAAACCTCTCATGCATTTGGATGTCAATTAAACTCAGCGGAGAAAGCTGTCTATTAGCAATCCTGTTCATTTTAATCTGTTTACGTCAAATTCCCAAATTAGCTAAATGTTTTTGAAATGAAATTTTGGGTCTAACTGCTTCGTCTCATCGTATATGATTCGGACGAGAGTTCAATTACAGAATAAATCTGATATTTCCAATTCTGCCGAGATTTTCCTTCAAAAGAAATATATGCCGGAATAGAGATAAAATCTCTGAATACTGGAATTACATCAATGAGTAAAACCATTATGTACAAATAGGGCTAAATGTGGAAAGTGGATAAAAGTGGAGGGAAACAAGTGGGGGGAAATTCGGATCTAGTAGTTTTCTGACAGGACATTTTCCTTAGACTTCCTTTAAACACCAAATTCAATGCAGAAATCAAAATACTGGGAAATTTCAAGACAGAAAATTGTTTTGTGTCACCACAATATTGTTTAAGTGTAAGTGTATTTCAGTCATTTCCAAAAGCATTTTCAAACATTCAAGGTACATATATATATGGACAAAAGTATTGGAACCCTTCTTTGGAACAGAAAAGGCACTTCCAAAGCTGAAATGGAAATACAATTTTAAATACATGAATTATGTTTCCATCTTTGTTACCACAGTTTAAAAAGTGCCTTTTCCGTTCTAAAGAATACTTTTGTCCATTTAGTGTATGTACAAGTCATTGAGTTTTTGGCTCAAGGTCTGCATTTAAAGTCACACCAGAGGTGTTCATCTTGGATTAAGAAAAAACCATATGGCTTCCTACATGTTTTTCCAGTTTACAACTATTTCTATAGTGTCACTATAGTTTTTATGAATACTGTACATTAGTTTTATTGATCACACTTTATGCTAAGGTCCAATTCTCGCCATTAACAAACCATTAACTATGATTTCTTTCCCCCTATTTTTTTCCTAATACTAAATTAATTCCTAATTAATAGTTACCAAGATAGTTGTTAAGTTTAGAATATGTAGAATATGTTCTTATAAACAGTCAATATATTAAAAATAGGGATGCTAATAAGTGAGAATTGGTCCCTATACTAAAGTGTACCGTTTTATTTTAATTTTAGTTCATGTTTTTGTAATTTTCCTGTGTTTTTGTCATTGTTATTCGTTTTAAGGTTGTTTTACAATGGGGAACTGCAAAATAAATGAATGAAACTTTTGTAGAATTGTTGAATATAACTGTTAAGTAGGTAGGTTTATTTCAATTTCTATTATATTTTATTTTATTTACCATTTTGAAATTCGAAATCAAATATTATATATATTTATATATAAAACTTTTTGTTGTGAACATAATATATGTGTGTATTATGTATATATAAAGACATGCACATACAGAATATATTAAGAAAATATTTACACATATTTACGTATATTTTATGCATATATATATATATATATATATGTGTGTGTGTGTGTATTAAGTTTATAAATATATTTAATAAATAATATTTTTAAATATATACATGTACTTGTATACACAGTACACACACACATATATTATGTAAACAAATTATGTAAAAAGCTTTTAAAATTGCTATTATGCTTGAAATTACTATATTTAACAGTCGTATGCAAGTCCCTTTTGTTTCGAATAAATTAATTTGCCAAAAATACGCTGTTCTAAAATGGACGTGTTCTTTTCCACTTCCGTCCGTAGCTCCATCCGTATCAGACCAGACTGTCTGATCCCTGATGTGACAGCCTCCATTACCCGTCTGCTTAAATCCCTTCCCACTCCGAGTGCCCACACACACACACACTAGTGCTCATCCCTCTAGGCACAGTGAGGTCAGGCAGCAGCATCGCTAGAGGGTTGTAAGCACACAGGATCATGGGATTGTTAGGGGGGGTTCAGACTTAACACACGTCTGTGTGGGCAAGCAGGTTTGGCAAGCGCACACACGTGGGTGGTTTTGTGCGAGACAGAAAGAGAGAGCGAGCGAAGAAAGAGAGAGAGAGAGAGAAAAATAATGGGAACCATTCAGATTTTTGTGCACTAGTGAACAGTGAATAGGGGGGGGGGGTCTGATGCCAAGATGATGTACATCACTCTGTTGTGCGCTGTGATGTCAATAGCTTTCATTCACTTCAGTCACGAACACGGCCAGCTCGTGTTTCACCTCAAAATCAGACCACTAGTGGAAATTAATAAAAGAAAAGAAAAAAAAAAGAAAGATAAGGCCTGTTAATTTAACATGCTAACTCAGTGTGTATATGTATGTGTGTGTGTGTATATATATCTATGTATTTAAGTTTTAATAGCTTTGTTGACTAAATAATTAAGTAGCTATTAATTTGACATGCTAATTAAATTGTAATTATTTTAAAATATTGTAGTATCTTTTAATATTAGTTAAATAATGCAATTAATTCATCTTCATATTTTGTCATTCGTACAGTAAAGAACATGTGTTACGGTTAGGCCTATCAGTTTATCATGGTCATTTAGTGTAGATTAATTATTTAATAATTTATATATAGTATTATAAAAGTATGTAACTATATATTTTCTGTTTTCTGTAAAATGTTTTAATTTAATTAAATGTTTTATTTTACGTTACAGTTTTAAATACAGTGTTCTTTGTGTGTGATATTCACCCACTAACTTTTCAGGAGAAAAGTGAAACCCATCCATCTCTCTTTTAATTTTTTATTTCTTTCGCTCTACCTCACACACACACACACACACACACACACACCTATTTGTTCACCCACACATGCAGTGTGCTGTGATGGGACTGTACATCAGCCCACAGAGACACACGCGCACACACACACACACACACACACACACAGGAGCTGGGCTCTTAAAGGGACAGGCCCGCACACATGCCTCTGCTTCACCCTGCATCAAAACCGCAAGAACACGACTGGCAAACAACAAGACTGTGGCTTCCTCTGCTAAATCTCACGGATATTTACATCTGGCTGAGAAGCATCCTTATCAATCCTGCATAAAAAATACTTAATAAAGACAAATCAGCACATACAAATTTACTAAGCCTCTCAATTTAACACACTCTAAATGTAATATAGAAAAATGTAAAATAGAAAAATGATTACATTTTAAATAGAACATATTATTCTTAAAAACTTTATACTTTAGACAGTTAATAAATAATTGATTTATAATTAAATTACTTAACAAAATATATTTTATTAATTTTTACATTTTTCTTTTACAAATTTAATTTATCTTAATTTAAGACAATAATTAAATGTAAGTTTTTTTTATTATTAATACAAAATGTAATCAATTTTTACTAAATGTAAAAAAAACATGTAATCATTTTTTGGCAAAACATTCAGCTTTACAAATGTTTTAAATATTGCCACTTAATTATGAATCTAATTCAGTGTAATGATTTTAGCGCTTTTGATGATTTTTGATGATTAAGATGATTAATAACATCTAAAATAAAAGTTTTTGCGTACATATAGTATTTAAAATGCTATATTTATGACACTAATTTAATGTGATTAATAAAATAAATTAAAAAAAGAAGCTAGAAGTATAAAATATTTCATAAATCATTATTATATTTGTTATTATTTGATATTATCAAGATTTGTTCTTATTACTGTAAAGGTGTGAAATAAAGCTAAAAGCCATACTGTGAAATATGTGTGTTACATAAAGGAAAGGCGTTTCTTGCCTCGACACAGTAACTCTGTCACCCGGGGCTGTCGACTGAATCCCTGTGTTTAGTCGCATGGTCTCTCTTAAAGATCCTCATTTAAGCGCCTTATTCCATGGCAGTAAATAAGGTCTGTCAGACTTCTGAGGGGCCGAGTGAAGGAGTGTGAAAGATCAGAGGGCTGGCGTGAGTCAGGTTTGAGTCACAGGAGCGGTCAGGTCTGTGGGTGTTTTGGGTTGTCTTTCCTCTGTGAGGGGCTTCACACGTTCTCATGGATCCACAGCTTCCAGCTTTCAGAAAGAGAGCTGGAATGTTATTATCCTAAACCTCTCTGTTTAACACACTCATTTATTATTTAAATATTATCAAATTAAAACCATGTAAACATTTTTTTGTAAAGTTTTGTAGTGATTCAATCTCAATTTAAGGCACTAATTTAATGTGTTTTTTTACACACACACACACACACACACACACACATATATATACATATATAAATAAATAAACTTTAAATATAAAATATCATTTAAAATTGTGAATTATATTATAATGCAATTTATTTATATATTTTATATTATAATGTAATTATTTTACACATGCATAAATGCAAAAGATAAATAATTGATAAAATAACTGTAAAAAAGCTAACTTTTTTTATTTAAAAAATATTTTGGAAATATTTAAGTGTAAGGGCATTTTAAGCATAATGTAATGTCCACTGCTTGATTCCTGAAGTTAAATTACACTCAAAAGTGTGAGCAAAAACCAAAAGGGCATTACGATCTGTCTCAGGAATAAGGTAACATCGATACATTTTTTCACAGGAAGTAGAAAAGAAAGATTACCCACCATTCATTGTGCATCAATCCAGTACTTTCGAAGTTTGAGTAAAATAAGTGCAGTAAAAAACAATCATCTCAAGCATTTTTATTGAGCTGAATTAGACCCAGATGGGTTTTGTACGTGATTGTTTGTGTTCATGTAACGTTTCTGTGTTTATTTTTTAACGTAATGTAAAATTGCAAAGAATTCACAAAATATATAGCCTTTTTACCATTTTAAACCTTTTACATTATTACATTTATTATTTGATGTCTGTGTCTATTTTCTTTATTTATTCATATTTTATTACTTGTTTTGATTTATGGCCCATATTATAGTTATGCAACTGATGATTCAGCTCAAAACGCTGTTGTTTGTGATGCAGTTGCCTCATAAAATGTGCAAAACATCAAACGGTCAAATTAGGTAAAATACACATATAATTCCATCAAATTATGTTTATTTTGGTGTCGCCAAACGATTATTCGAGATATAACAAACGCGCAAAATAAAGGTCTTTGTTTACATAAAACAATAGACAGAACTAGTTTATTTAGTTGCGATTTATTAAACATTGCAACAAACTCAGTTTTGCATTTTCAAATTGAACAATTTAACGAATTACGACACAACTGAACTAAAACGAGGGGAAAATTACTAAAATCTGACCACAACATTAATTAATTTTTTTCTGCGTATTTAAAAAAATTGTTCACCCAAAAATGCAGTCATTACTTACTCACCTTCAAGTCATTTTAGTTTTTCAACAACTTCAGGGAAGTAATAAATGATGACAGGATGTTCATTTCTGGGGGGAAAAAACTGTCGTAGGGGAACATTGTAAAAAACGAATAAATAATGGCTTCAGTTTTACATTAATAACATTTAAGTTTTATTTTTAAGAAGATTAAGGGTTTAAGGAAGAAGAATTGTGGCCAAATTTAGGTGCCCATATCAACAACGAGTTTAAGCACACATACACAAATAATTCTTCGGGAAGCACGTTTAATGTTTCGCTAGTGATCCAGCTGCATGATGAGATGAGACGTCCACATTTTTGGACGTGTCGGTTCTCATTAAGTGTCGTAATTTGAATATTTACAGTAAAATTTTCAAGAATGGTGAAACACCAGCTACCATGAACCCTGAACACTAGCCTTGGTTTACACATTATGCCTTGGTTCACCCGCTGATGTCATTACCCCAGTCATGCTCTTTTAGCAAATGAGACTTTATGAAGATGATAAAACAGAGAGGCATATCTTTTTAGATGATGTATTAGACTCTTATTTGCTTATTAGCTTTTTTATTGAAAATGATTCACCGATTGTGTTGGCCACAATATCCTATGCTCCCTAAAACGTACAATATGCAGGAAGTACAAGCATTCAGACAAACCCTATTTGACTCTTTCCATATGTTTGTAACCATAAAGCTTTATTATGAGTCCCAGGGCTAATGATACATAGTCAATTCCTAGTATTTTACCCCTAAAACCCAAAGTATACATACGCTAGCTAGCATATGTAAAAACTAAAATATAATTTGGGTTTAATTAGAAGAAATGTTCTGTTTTATAAGAACCTGGAAAACCCCAAGATTGGCATGAAACCTTTGGAAAGAGCTCTGTATTAAAATCTCTGACTACAGTGGCATATTTAAGAGCAGTTGGAGACCCTGTTGAGATCTGGATTAGAGAAGACACTTGTGTAAAGTAAAGGTCTCCATTTGCTCTCAATTTAATCTGTTGGCTGTCTAAATATCTTTTTTTTTTCCCTCCAAAAATAACACTTTGGTTAATCATGGAAACGCAAATTCAGACTTTAGCAGAACCTGAGAGGTTTCTGTCCCTCCGCTGAACCAAAACTAAGAAGATCTAAAAAGGTCATAAAGGCGTTGTAAAACAAATCAGTATAAACTGAGCTTGTGAAGAGATACAATTACTTTCTATGATGAACGGATTTAATTTAGGCTTTTATTTACAGTGTTTAGATGTTTAGATTTTTATTAGTGCGGTCAAACGATTCATTGCGATTTATCATTCAAAATAAAATTATCAACATAAAATATCTGTGTGTAATGTATATATATATATTCATATAATTTGTATTATAGATAACTAGATTTAATATATAAATGTATCTTAAATATATACATGCATGCGTGTTTATTTATATATACATAAATATTACACACACTATGCAAACAAAAACTTTTATTTTGGATGTGATTACTCACGATTAATCGTTGACAGCACTTAATTTACTTCATTAAAGCTAATATTAAACCTGTTTATCATAATTGTATTTTGTCACCATATTTGGATTAGGCCGCTTGACTCATGTGGATTTTTGGGTGAACTATCGATTAACGGTTAATAGATATTGGTGCCATATTTAATTGTTGACAAAAATGAAAACAAGGCTGTGTGTTCAATGGAAACAGAATCCAAATTCCAAAAAAAAATAAAAAATCAGACAAAAATACTTAAACCAAACCGCATAATATTTCAATTGTCAAACAAACCTTCAGTTAGATGACTGGACAAACAAAATATGTAGCAATAAAACGCCTCTGTTTATCAATTCCGGAGCTCAAGCGTAACTTCTTACTTTCAAAAGCTCAAAATCATACACGAAGGCCCGAGGCAATGTTAGCGTCTTTTCCATATCAGTCCCCGAGCCTAGTAAACACTGGAAGAGAGTGTGCGTTCCCCTTTAAGAGGCCCCCACCGTTCCTGGCGCGGCGGGAGGCAGAACGAATTCCTGGAACAGCGCGAGAGAGGGAAAAAAAATCACCAGCGACCTGTTTCAAGTCCCCCCAATAGAAACTGTGCCTGATTTGTGGCCAATGTTGGAGATGTTAAAAAAAAAAAAAAAAAAGGGAGAGAGGAGGAGGGGGGGAGGGAAAACACTAAAGGGGGTAGCTATGGAGATAGAACGTTTTCCTGGCTGCTTTCTTTGACAGGTGTTGAGTGGGGTAAAAGTCTTAAAACAGAATCCAGCATGTACGCCAAAGGTAAAGGAGCTGTCGTCCCTTCTGATAGTCAAGCGAGAGAAAAGTAAGTGAATTGCCCGCTCTTTAAAGAGACTCGCCTTGCTTATTACGGACTCGCAACTTTCTAAAACTGCGCGTACTATTGTTTGGAGGTGTATTTAGTGCGAACTTGCGCTCCGGAGTGATCGTCCCCGAGTCCTCGCAACTTTACAGCCGCTTGTAGCACTTTAATGCGTTGAGTTGTCCGTGCATTTCCGATTTTATTTAAGTTTGTGTGCGCACGTGAACACTCGGAACTGTCCGATGCGTCCAGTCCGAG
This sequence comes from Enteromius afrohamiltoni, assembly GCA_034779775.1. Taxonomy (NCBI): domain Eukaryota; kingdom Metazoa; phylum Chordata; class Actinopteri; order Cypriniformes; family Cyprinidae; genus Enteromius; species Enteromius afrohamiltoni. Next base: position 7,552,952 of record JAUYWG010000060.1, on the reverse strand, counting down.
TAAGGTTGCATGATCGCATCTCTCATTTTCAAGCTTGTACGTCTTTTGCATCAACATTACACGCCGTGCATCTGTTGTTTAAGAGTTACATCGCCGGGTAAACGCATCCGAGCCTTTTCCCTCGCGGTTTTCGGACGTGTGTTGAAGTTGTGGAGGTGTTCGTGTTTGTTTGAGCTGGTTTATTTCTTATTTAATGCAATTTTTTTGTTTATTTGGACGTTTGGGCTTTAAAGCTAACTGTTATATAAGTTGTTATAAGCAGTTCCGACACATTAACGCGCATATATTTCTGATTTTCGCGATTTGTTGTAGCGTAAAGCACCGGTTTTTCTGAAAACTCTGCTGCTTCAAGTTTCGCTGACTTTTCCACGCTGCGCATTGTAATATTTTATGGTAGTACATCACCATGTGATCTTTCCACTGTTGTGTACGATCTGTTGCCATAGAGACAACCTTACGGATCTTAAATGTAATAAAGTAACCTGTAATATTCATAAATCTGTCATACGGGGTCGAAGGTTACTGTGTCAGACTTGGAGACTGTGATAGGACGTTTAGTATGGGAGTCTGAGATGATTTGCAGCTGTTTTGGAGATCTAACACGCATAGAACAAGAGGAATGTAAGGAAATATTGGTGGTCACGGTTAGACTGAATGGGAAGATGATGTATAGAAGATCAGCATTGGAGAGAAGTTGCTTACAAGACCATCTTTGAGATTCTCAAACACCGTTCAGATGTTTGTCTCTTTGAAACCACTGCTTTCAGTGTCTTCTGGTGGTTTTTGTGTAAAAAGCTTGGCAAAAGTTTGCGCTTGCCCGAAGTTTGCATATAAACAAAGTTATTTTTCCCAAAAAATGTACAGATAAGGAGCTAAAATGATCAATTCAACTCGGGATGAACATGGAGTTGTGTGTAGTCTCACAGGTTATGCAAGGATGTTGACGGCTCCTCAAGTGTTGGTTACTGTTGTCACGTGTTATATTCAAAGCCGAGGTGTTGTGACCACACAGGCTTTGGGGTTAATAAATTTGTCGACGCTAACGGCACGTTAAACTTCTCAAGGAGCTGATTCAGGTTTAGGATGCACTAACAAAGTTTAAACGACGTCCGTTGGCGAGTTTGCTTCGGAGAAACCGCTTAAAAAAAGTGAACTCTGAGGACCCTACGAATCAATAATGTCAAGTTTATTGTTGACTTTGATTAGTTCTCAATGGATTTCAAAGCTGGAGTTCATCAAAATTTAGCGTCCACCGGTTCGATCTAACTCCGCGAATCAGTTGGAATGCCAATAGAAATTGCGAGGGTGTTTTTTGGAGTGGAAATTAATGGAAACAGATTCTGATCTAGGTCTCCATCTCCTGTTTTCCCCCAACATCTTGAGCACTTCTCTAGGTTCCCTGAGTTTATTGGTGTGTCTAAGAGGTCTGAATGCATGGTTTTGATTTCATCCAGATGGTTCAGCCTCCTTCATAGAGGTGTTTTCAGCGACATATAAAGGGAATCAAGCATGCACACAGAAACAGGACGTTGTTCTCATGAAGAGCGTCTGATTTGCTCTGTTTTGGATAAACGTCGCTCTCAGACGTGGATGAGAATCAATTAATTTTTCATCTTGGGTAGCTGGATGTATGGCTTTTTAAGTTTACTTTGAAGAGAGATGTTCTCTGTAATTATTTAGGGGCAGATTTAATGACTGCTCTCAGTTGTAACGCGGAAATGTCTGTTTTGTGCGCGCGTGTTTGGAAATCTTTTCTAAAAGAGCTCTCGCTCGGCTTTCATCAGATTAATTGAGATGGATTGCCTCATGAAAGTTTATCAACATTTTTTTATTTAGCACTATTGCTTTGCTGAATTTTGCTGTCATTTTTTGGGTTATTGGGAATGAAAGATCAGCTAAGTTGGGTCAGAAAGTACAAGGATGTGGAACAAGGCCACGCCGACGATATTATGACAGCACTTTTCATGATGTCAGTGGAATGTCAGGGCATTTGTGATCGGTTTGCATTTATTAAAAAAAAAGAAACCCACAAGTTGCATATATGTTCCATAGTTTTTTTAACAAAATATTTTATCACAGCCGTAGGGTTGCACTTTAAATTAGTACTACTACTGTTTTTATTATTATTATTATTATTATTGCTGTCTGCAGATTGTATGTTTACCTTTAGATTACAGTTTTTCATCAGCAGTCACTTATTGTCAATATTTTATTTCACAAAAAATTCAATAACATTAATTGTAATCTTTAGTAAATCCCTAAATATTTGTATTAATATCTATATTTTCGTGCCCACATTTTCTTAAAACCATTGTTTTTACTGCCTATTGTTAATTTATTTAAATGAAAAATGGTATAAAATCAGTATAACATTTAATATAATTTATTGACCAATTAATAGCCTAGTTTCCAGGTTATTAGAATCAGCCAGCATTATAGAATTGGTGCATTCCTACAATTTAGCAATTTAACAGATGCCAGTATGGACGTTTTCTTGACATCCACTCAAAAAAAATCTAATTTTAACTCTACTTCTAATTAATAACAGATAAACAGCAAATGGCACCTTAAATTAGTTAGAATTTTTTTAAGGATTAAGACAATTTTTTTTAGTTTTTTTTCTAAAACATATTCCAATAATCTTTGTTTACAACTTAAATTTATTAATTTTGTTCTACTTATGTTAACTCAGTAATACAGGTTGGCTTTTATGTTTAAGGAATGCAACAAATTTATCCCTGATGCATAAAACGCCTCAACTTCACTTCTAAACTTCAGCCACCTTTTCAGCTCCTCGCATGCTGTTCGTCTTCACACAAGACCCTACAGCTAAATTATTGAAATGGAGACCGCAAAGTTCATTTGTTAACTGTCTGCGCTTAAGCTAGCTAAACTTGGCTCTGCCTCTTTTATGTATAAACGGAGTCTTGACTGGGAGCCTCAGGCGAGATGTCAAGATGTGTTCTCAGGTTAAGTCAGGAGAGCTCATCATGATGAGACCGGACACACAGCGAGCCGCCATGCCTGAATGGCAGAGCAAAAGCAGAACCTCGTCAGATATGCCTGTCCATCATCGGCGTATCGACATCCACACAGCCGCTCGTACACCGCTGTCAAGGTCTAAATTATCCCTGCTGCGCGGCTCTCACAAGCAGGCGTGTGAAAACGATAGCCCTCGACCGGTCTTAAGGAGTTATTAATCTAAATATTAAGTCAATAGGTTCGCCTTCCTATTGCACCCCGAGCTGTTGTATTGCATGAGGATTAGTCGAACGCACACTGAGCTTCTCTGCCTGTTGATCCTCCACCTGCGGTCTTGCTATTAGTCGAAATACCGATATGTTCCTCTGTCTGTATGACAAAAAGCGCTCCCTGAAGCCCACTGTAGATGAAGTCCTTCTCAATAATGCATCAGGTTGAGAGCAGGAGCCCATCATCAACCTGCAGAAGCTCCTTAGATCATCCAAGAGCTTACGATGAAAATTTCATCCGGCCACTCATGGGAATCTCTGTTTGATACATCTCAACGTACATGACTCCGTCTAGAGGTCAGGTTTTCAATCAGGGCTTTAGAGTGCAACCAAATTTCTCAATGGTGCTACTAAAAAAATATCTAAAGTTGCACCGGTGCAACCAGCCTTTTGAGGGGAAAAAAACGAAACTCAGTGACTCTTAAAAGTTGTATCGGCGATTTCAAGCCTGAAACATAAAGTGTCAGATTCAGCTGACCTTTCTTCACGATCCGCTCTCTGCCTGCCCCATAAATCGTCTGTGAAAAAAACGCATCTCTATGGTCAGCCTAGGGTCCGAGACATGCCACAAAAACAGTTGTTTTTCTGTGGAAAGTGTGGTAGCACCGATTTTTTTTTTTTTTGATTTTTTTTTTTTGACGTAAACCCAACGTACAGCAATGATGTTACGTGCCTTTATAGGATTCATCGCAGATACATTGAAAAAAAAGACGTCTGTGCAAATTGCGAACGGAGACACAGATATCGCCATAAAGGAATGCGTCATTGTGTACGGTCATATGTTGCGGAGAGGAAGACCGGTTGAATATACTTACTTATTGGACACATTGAGGTCGAGCATGCTCATGCCCAAGGTAAGCCATGTCATGGAGCCTATGTCAATAATATGCCTACCATCTCGTTACTGCATTAACCATAATATTCTTATACTTAAAAATGAAAAAAAAAATGTTGTGCTTCAAATAAAGAACTTTATATTGACCATATTGTTAACTAATCATTTACAAGTCAATATTGCCTATATGGACAGAGATTTAAAAAAAACAAATACAAATAAATAAATTAATTTAAAAAAAGTGAACTTGTAAAACTGCGGTGTTAAATGTAATGCGGTTAAAAATTTTAGGCGCAGCAGTGCAACCAGTGTTAGAAATGTGTGAAATTGGCTAGCGGGTGGAACGCCTGAAAAAATAGTTGATTAGTTTTAAGGCCCATTTACACCAAGAAGATAAAATATGTTGAAGTTCACAACTATAATGATAACGGCATCGAGGAACACTGTTGGAATCACTTTCAGAGTTGTTTTTTTTTGTAGCTAAGAATGCTAAGAACGCTAAGAACATTGACAGCCGAGCAGAATCCAGTCCGCTGGAAAAAGCTTGAGCATGTAGTATGGCAGATGAGAAAACTTTGGCGTGCTTACTGTGAACCGAACATATGGTCTGATGGCGTGGATGCTAATATAGTTATCGTTATTAAAAACCTGGAGCGTTTAAGGTGGCAGCTGAAAAAACTGCAGCATGCACTTATTATAAACACTGTCTGTGGATGCGGAGGCTAAAGAAGTGCGACAAGCGATAAAACCCCAGTGCATGCTTGTAATAAACTAATTTAGTTATAAACAAAGCCTGAGCATTTAAATCAATAAGCGACAAAACCGCAGTTTATTCTTACAATAAACAGAATGTTATCGTCTAGGGCTGCAGGATAATCATTGGGCCGATATGTTTGGGCATTTTGTCCGTAAAGTCGGTTCTTTGATTAGCGGTGAAAATCTCCATTACTATTTTCAAATGGAGCGGCAGTTAATACACAGAGCTGTAGATCACTGACAAGCTACGCAATATCGGGTTCAGTATCGCAAATCAATCACCCGAATAAAAGTACGCGATATTGCGTAGCTTGTAAATGATCTACATGTGCATGAATATATCGTGCGATACATCGCCCAGCCCTTAGGTATAGTTATTGTTCTTAAAAAGCTTAAGCTTTAAAGGAGCAGGCAACAAAACTGCAGTGTGCAATTATGTTAAACAACGTTATTTTCTGTTGATGTGAACGCAATTATAGTTGTCTTTTATAATTAACATACCTAAAAATGTTAAAGCATTTAAAGTGGTACGCAACAAAACTGCATTGCGCGCTTATAATAGAGAGCATTATGATTATCGTCCGTTGATGTGGATGCCATATTAGTTATCGATATAATTCTAATTCTTAAAAGCTGGTGACAACTGCAGCATGTGCTTACAATAAACAAAGTGTTATTGTCCATTTTTATGGATGCCGATATAGTTATCGTTCTCTGTGTGAATGGACCTTTTACCCCCAATGGGATGTCCATTCAGAGATTGGGTTGTTTGACGCTTGTGGCCAAATGGTGGGGGGATGTAGTCGCCAGAAAATTTGTTTAAATTCTAATCTAAGCCCGATTGTTAAACATTTAGGAATCAATAAAGATTTTGAATTGTTCATCTAGCTGTTTTCTACCAAGCTGAGGAAGTCCATCATTTTGGGAATGATGTGAAGGGTGGGTGTTAATGGTCTTCTGAGGTCAGCATGTCAGGCAGGTGATGGACGTGGGTGTTCGTGAACTCATCACATCTCTGTGTGCTTCCATCAGATTGCTGGAAGAACCTGCGCAAGATGCTCTTTGTTTTTGAGAAAATGAAGTGTGACGTGAGTCGAGCGCCACGCTTAAGATTATGAATTTCCATTTTACTAAATGTTAAAAGTGAGCGTAATTAAATTAGAAGAAAACTCTGAAATCTTTTCCTGCATTGCACTAAAGTACAACTTTGTTGACAGCTGTATATACTTGAGGGGAGCTCCCAAAATGAGTACGTCTGATGAAACACAGAGAAATAATTCAGATGTTTGAGGGGAAAATGAGTCTTTGGTATTTGATCCTTGAAGCTATTCTTGTGGAGATGCTCTTTAAATAGTAATGGGGAGTGTTCAGCGTGGATAGAAGATAATGCGTTTTTGTTAGGGCTGTCAATTTTACAATTTTTGATTTAAATTAGTCACAGTAATTAAATTAATCAGATCAATATTTGCTGAAAGATTAAAAACATTTACACTTGATTACATTTAGATTAGTTTAATACACATTACAAAGTGACTCTTTGTAATATTGATTTAATTGCTCAGATGGTTGGAAAACTCCATATTAATTTATTTAGAGTAATTATGAGATGTCTTTTTTTGTTGTGTTTATCTAATTGGCTAACTCAGATTATTTATTTAAGTAACTGCACCAGATTACTTAATTTAATCTTGCTTAATTGAAAGACCCCATTTTTATTATTTTTTTAACATTTACTTTTAATAATTCCACCAGCTGAAAATTAAAAGCAGGTTTTATTTTATTAAAAGATATACTTACCAGCTATATGGTACTGATTTTTTAAATATGTAATCTAATATTAATAGGCATAAATACTAGCATTCAAAATATTTGTTTCATTTTAATAGATTTTATTCCACTCTCATATTAGCACTAAATCAGCATATTTCAAATAAATAAAATTATTTTAAAATAAAGTTCTTCTTCTTATTATTAATTTTTTTTTAACATACATTTAAAAAAAAAATTATCAAAGAATTGGACATTCAGCAGAACAGCATTTGAAAACACATAATAAATAAATAAATATATAGTTGCATTAGTGTTTTCACTTATGATCAATTAAATGCATCCTTGCTAAAATAAGGTATTAATGAAAAAAATCTCACTGACCACAAACTACATTTTTCTAGTAGTGATATTGACTTCATAAACTTGTCCAGACTGTATTGTCAGAAATGAATGCTACATCCCTCAAATCTCCGATTTCAACAGCTCCTACCAGCCTGCATTTCCAAGAATCCTTTGCGACTAAGCACCTGTGAGGTTTCAACATGCATCAAACTTAATTGCTGCAATGTGTTTGCTTGTCCATCAAGAATGGGGAGAGCCTGTGGAACTGCATTTTTCTCACTTGAAGTTTGGGAATGACCCAAAACGGCCAATTACTAGAAGTAACTGAGATTTACAATGCCTTTTCCCCTCTTTTGTCTTGCAGGTTAGCTTTATATGTGTATGAGTACTTGCTGCATGTTGGCGCACAGAAATCGGCACAGACCTTCCTGTCAGAGGTAAGCAGTCTCGCATCTATTTTCTCAAGCATACGGTTATTATTGTCTACTCAGTAAAAACGAATATTAATTCAAGCCAGGTTTGAGATTCGCGGTGCATTTTATTCATATTGATTAATCAATTCCAATTGCTTTGTTTCAGCAAATATAAACTGTTTCTTTTTGTAAAATTTAGTTTCTCATTCCAACACTCATGAAATCTGATATAGGATTGTGTTTCTCTAAATATATCTGCTGGAACATCCAAAGGTCTTGATCAATAAATGGATCAGTCATTGGCTACGATATTGCATAATGTGTCACCAGGGTTTGAGCGCCGCTGAGGGGGGTGCAATCACAGCATTAACATTTGTTATAACTACTACTAGCGTGCTAAAGTGGATGGTGGTGGAGCTTTTATGAAGTGGTGGAGCTTCTGCTGTAGATGTGTCAGCGCTGTTCTCGCTATATGAATGTTATATAGAGCTTGAGTACACTACATGTCTGGAGTGGTGGAGGTGATGCCACCACTTCTGTTTAGAACTGCTCTTAAACACGACTGCGTGTTAAAAGTCTGATTTAACGTTGGCCTCGGTGGGAATGGGTGCAATTGGTTTGTAATGTAGCCTACTCTCGATCTTCTGATCTGCTGTAATGCTCTCTTTTAGGCCGATCAAAGATTTGTGTCAGTGTCTTGTCTTTACAAGAAATTCTACAAAGTTTGATAGGCTATACTTTAATGAATTAAGAAGCCAGATTTAGTTGCATTTGTAAAGATTTGGCCAACCTGCGGGCTCAGAATTGATCACAAAATGCTTCTACTGTGCTTTTGTTAAAAGTCATTCATAGTTGTTGAGAGCCCTGTTGGTTTTATTTTAAACTTCCATTTTATTTTTGTTTTCCAAATTCCATTTTTTTTTTTTTTTTTTTTTTTTTTTTTTAAAGGGACTTTTTTTTCCTTGTGGATTTTTTTTTCTTTTCATTGTAGTTTGTCTAGGCCGTATTTTAAAGGTTAAATTACATTTTATTAATCGAAAAGCATGTATAATTAATTGAAATCATGGAAATCACAATATTAAACAGCAATTTATTTAAACAGCAAATAATTTATTTCCAAAACTCTATTTTCCGTGCATTTTCTGTATTCCATTTTAATGGTTTCAATAAATATTGATAATCAAAAGCATCTCTGATTAATACATTTTATTAAAAATAGAATTTTTTTTTTTTTCTTCCAGATATATTTATTATATTTATATATATATATATTTTTCTTTTTTTTAATTCTGTTAAAAAAATTCTGGTGGTTATTTCTGGTAAAAAAAACAATTATAAATCATCATTTTATTATTAGTAGTACTAGTAATAATTTAAAGGGTTAATCCACTACAAAATGAAAATGTCCTTCTTAACCCGTAAAAACTAATTAATTAATGAATGCCATATCTACATGTACGAGCTACTACGACATATACTGTAAAACATTACTTTGGTTTAAAGCTGCTTTGCATTGATATGTATTGGGAAAAGCGCTTTACAAATAAATTTGAATTTGTGTTTGGAACACAATTTACGATATTAAAAACTGTGAGGCTTGTGACTGTGCCTGGATTATCACTTTGAGTAGTATTTCTGTCACGGAAAAAGTTCAACTTTTATTTTTATTTAACCACGTTTAAGTATCTCATCGAATGTGACAATAGTTTTTTGTGAAATGCTCATGAACTGACAGTTTGCATTATACAGTAAATTTGTTTTTTATGACTAGATTCTGCGATTCTGTGTGTTTTCCACATCCCTGAAATCATAAGGCCCTATTGTTAGAAGCAGGTGACGTCCATTCAGCTTTTCAGTGCATAAATGACTATGGGAGTTGTTCTTTGACAAGATTTTGTTTGTAGTTATAAAGATGTGTAAATGTTAATTGTTTGACATTATAAGACATTAATGAGATTGTGTAACTCTTCTTTAGTGCTTCAGGACCTTTACAGATTGTGAACATTTTAAATGTTATCATCTATCTTATTGCATTTGCCTCGGTCCTCCGGTACCCGCTGTGTTTGTTTATGTGGGTATCATTAAGTGCTCACAGTGGACTTCCAGAAGCGCCCCCCGTCTTTTTAAATGTTTTGCTCAGACAAAGACAAAGCACTGTGCCAGAGTCTGGCCTTGTGCTGGTGAGAATCTCCAGGGATCTTGGTCAGACAGGTGACATGCTCTTGTTTCTGAGTTTTAGCCAGTTTAGGGTGCCACAATACACAGGTGTTTCAAACTATTGTACTGCAGTACAATATCATAATTGTGCACAAATTTCAGTGCTTAGACAACTCAATATGTTAAAAAATAAACACAGCACTAAGTAAAATGTAGTGTATTTTTAGATATTAATATATTATAACTTGTTCATAATGCATAACTAATAAAAACTAAATATGATGAAATGACAATCTAACAGTGAACCCTACAGCATTATTTATTATAGTTAATGTTTCAAATGTACTACTGTAAAGTGTCCATGAAGTGTAGTTGAAGAATTGGTCGACTTCTTGTTTCTTACGATGAAATTTCATCATAATTGATGGTCAAGTATTTTTAAAAAGCTGGCAAAAACGTCTTGTTTATGGCTACATTTAATGACAAAATATATGTAGTTTTATATTATTGTTTATATGGTTGTATCTTCATAGTTTAAATTTTCCTGTGCATTGTTGAAATTAAAATGAATATATTTGATCATAAATTTACAAATAAAAATACACACGTGCGTCGTTATACTGAACTGCTGAACCCTTTTCTGAATATTTCGAAGCTAAGCGCAAAGTAATTTAGCAATATTTACTAAATCTATTGAAAGTCATAGTTTAATTGCATTTTAATGGCCTGAGGATGTTTATTTGTTGCATTATGTATTGACGGCAAAATGTAGTTATGGATCGAACCCAATCGCATAGTTTTAGAAAAGCGAGTTCTACATCTTAGTCCAAATATGCATGCAAAATCAGACTGTACACCTTGAGTAAATATTAAAGAGTCGGCGAGTAAACAGATGGCTGTGTTTACCAACGTTTCAGTGTGTTTGTAACGGCAGTAGGGCGTCAACATGCGTGCCGTCGACAGTCGTCATTACCGCCGTTGGTATTCAATTAGGCAAACGCTCGTCAGATCTCGAGACCTTAGCGCAGGCACACTTGTACACCACAGGGGAGGTCTTTCGGCCCAGGCAGGTACACAGCAGGAGGACGCACCTGTGCATTGAAGCTTAATGAGGGAGCAGTCACCTGCTTGTTCCCTTTGCCACCTCACAATTACTGCTGAAACTCCCTCTACTTACACCTCGGACCTCGAGGGGCTACACGGCTCTGCACTGATCAGCACAAACACACACACGCGCTTTAAAAGATTGTTAATCAGTCCCTTACATCAGGGAGGCGCAGAATAATGCGCATCAGCTTTTTGGGTGCATAGTTATGGACAGGGCATGGTATAAAATCAATACGTCTGCTTGGAAAAGTACCATCCGTTATAGTGGTAGGCTGAGTAGGTATAATCTGTGAAGAGAGAGTGAACGTGACCTGGTTTGGTGTGGAAAATCAGCATTGGGTAATACTTGAAATGGTGTGTTAGAAACGTGTTTTGGAGAGAGATATATAAAATTCTTGTAATGGCACAATTAAATTCTGCTTTTGAGCATCTATGAAGACTATTATTATCTGTCTTAATGTTTTGAGGTGTCCATATATCACTAAATGTGCCAACCATTGTGACCCAAAAACAATAGGGCTTCTTTAGGACCACCTATTTAGCTAACCATTTGTATAACACAACAGATAAATGTTTTTTGTAGATCTTTAGATTGTAACGATTGGGCCGCTGAAGCGAAAGGACTAGATGTTTAATTTGTTCTTCATTGTTTTGCTATTGTAAAGGAGCTTTTTAACTGCCTTGTGAATATGGTCCGTTCGTACTTGACCGTCTCTCTCTTCTGTTTCTGCCTTTTTAGATCCGATGGGAGAAGAATATCACATTAGGAGAGCCTCCTGGATTCCTGCACTCATGGTGGTGGTATGTATCGATCTTGTAACTCAAACCCCTTAACATTCTCTGACGGTATGGCCATGCTAGCTGTTAGCAGCAGTAGAGGAGACTAAATGAACGCCGGTCCATTATTCTTGGAAGTTGGTGTCTGTATGGTGCCGTACAGCCTGTTTTATACACGGGCGTTAGGGTAAAATGCTGTGGAAGGATTTGAAGATCTTTATGTAGGGCTTTTGGTTGATTTTAAGACAGGTTCTTGTGTGATAAGGGAGTAGTTCCCTAGGGAATGAGAATCTCCTGATGATTTACTCACACCAGTATCCTCCAAGATGTTCATGTCTTTTTCTTTGGTCGATGAGAAATTCCAGATTTTTTTCTCCATATAGTGGACTTCAACAGGGACCAACGGGTCAAAGGTCCAAATTTGAGCTTCTGTGCAGCTTCAGAGGAAACAATCCCAGCTGTGGAATAATGGTCTATCTAGTAAAACGATCAGTCATTTTCTTCAAAAAATACAAATTTATATACTTTTCTAACCACAAATGCTCAACTTGCACTAGCTTGACCTAAGCGTTATGTTGTCAACTTGGAAAGGTCACACATGATGTAAGTGGAAGTAATGACCCAGTGTTTACAAAGCGAATTCAAAGAAAGTCTGAAGACACGTTCACACCAAGCACGATAATTATAAAGATAACAATAACTATTTTTGCGTCTACACCAGTAAATTATATTGTCTGTTTATTAGAAACTCAAGCGCGTCTGACGCTTTAAGTTCTTAAGCACCTGATAGCGGGATTGGTACTGATTGGTTGCCAATGTTTTTATCGTTCATCAGCTGGAAAAAATTGTTCTGAAAATGATCCCCAACGATATAGTTTCTCTGCGCCTTTATTCCTATAGTTGTGGTGTGGACTCTGCTATTCTTTATCGTTATTGTTATCATAACTTCCCTTACAAAAAAAAAACCCAACATAAGGTGATTTTTAAGTTGGCGGAAAAAATGCAATTTCTTTGTAGCTGAAAAAATATCTTTGACGAGGGGATGAGTAAATTATCAGGACATTCCGGGGTGAACTAGGCTACTCCTTTTACCAGCTTCTACTAGTTTGCACTTGCTTGGAAATTCATGCTTATCTAAACTAGCGTTTACAGCAGGGAACCCTCCTGTCCTGGAGTTGTTTTTGCCTTCTGGTAATTTTTCATTTTCAAAGTTTTGTCAGTCAAACTATCGAGCCCAAAGTACACAACACTAGAACCAATCAAACAGACTATACACCTATCCATTACGGCCTTGTTTCACTGGATCCAAATTAAATATGGCATCTATCCTGGGTCCGTTGGAGACTCTCATGTTTGTCTGGAATTCACGTTATGTTCTTAGCTTACTCAAAAATAAGATCAGTGTGTGTAGCTCAGGTTCACACAGAGCGGTGTGTTCATTTATCACACTCAACTTATTCTCCATCTTGGATTACTGGCTCCCCTCTGTGAGATTATTAGGAGTCTAGTAGGTTTTGGAGGATCCCTGTATGGTGTTGACACTATTGGAGGAGCGTCTGTCTGGAGCTGTAACACGTAGAGGAGGGGGGTCGTGTCAGGGTTTTAGGGACTCGGAGGGGCCACAGAGTACCGCCCTCTTCACCAACCCCCCTCCCCCAAACAAAAGGGCCAGATGGTAAGGGAAAGCCTACCCCTCCCCCCTATGCGTACCCCCACCAACCTTTGTCTGGAGGCCTGTCCTTTGTTTGCGGAAGAACCCTCAAATGGATTAACTCCTTGCATTCCAGTCTTCTTTGTGTTAAACAGCCAAATCTCCTTCTCCGCTTCCCCCCCCCACCCTCTTTTGCATTTTCTTTCCTTCTGTCTAAGGCAGTTTCCTGTTGTAAGGGGGTTTGAATGGTAGCACCAGGCTCTGGGGTGGGGCAGGAGGGGGTGGAGGCAAAGTTTGTTGAGAGGGGCAGTCATCCACATCTGTTGTAAGGCAAGCAAGGGGTTGGGGGTGAAGGGTTTTTTTTTTTTAAGTTGAGGTGCAGGTGTGGATCGCCAAAAAAAAAAAGGATGACCGTTTGCGATTTATCTCGCGCATAGATTTGTTTAGGCCTAATCGATATCTGATGACAATAGAGAAAGTCGAGCGACAGAAATGTTACATGGATTTACTTTCAGATGATCTAAAGCTTTTAGATGACAGAAAAGTGTTCATTAGGTTAAATGTAACCAACTGTAAAAGAAAGGCTGTTGTTTGTGGATGTGCACGCATTTAAAGTTGACCTGGATGTAAATGAAAGCAGGTACAAATAATCATATAATTGCATAATTTGTTCTTCTCCGACATCACACAGTCTACAAATGAAAAGGCAGCTGATTTATATCTTACACTGATAAACTCTTAGGTCAGGTCATGTTTTACAATATTGCTTTGATGCTGAGGGCAAAAGAAGCACGTCTGGGTTAACAAATGGAGATGAAGCATTTCTTTTATACCGTTTGGTTACGTCTTTTTTTTTTTTTTGTAGCGTGCACAATTTTCTGCCTAGTACTTCTGATGCACTGCAGCGTGTTTTTCAAGTCACAATAATGATGGCTATTAGTCCACAAACTCTTTGTATTTTAATAGGTAACCTCCCATGCTACCTAATTACTTCCTCCTATGTATTGGTTTCTTGTGTGTGTATACATATACATACACACATACATATATATATATATCTCACACACACACACACACATATAATAAAATGTTACAATGACGTATTGGAAGTTGCATTGCTGGGTGTATGTTGAATGTTGAAGACATGGTATGGTGGGAAGTGTACGTGTACAGGCCTAGGGATGGGTACCGAAACTTGGTACCGGTGCTAAATTATAAAAGACTGAAGTAACAATAAGCTCTGATGTTAACGGTTCTGCTATCGGTAATGCAGAAAAGAATAAATTTCCTATTTATTGCTAAATACTCATTATCTCGCATATTTTAACTTTTTCTAATTTGCGATAATATTTAAAAGATTTGCCTGCACTTGTTATTGGCAATCTCACATGCAAAATATCCGTCTGTTCCACACATGCACAACACCAAAGCTCGCACTTAATAGTGACGATGGCTGAGAGTGGTGTGTATATATGATTATAGTTACAAAATAAAAACAAAGCAAATTTATGCACGCAACGAACACTGCATAACATCTGTCAGGACACGATAGTTCGCTTTTCTGTGGTAAGAGACTTTTTATTTCATAACCAATTATGAAAATAATGATAGAATAATGTCACTGACAATAAACCTATCAACATCTCATCTGACCGCAGACACTGAATCGGGACAGTTCGTTTTTACTCATTAAACTGCGTTTGACAGAAGAACGTCTTTCATGCACGTCTTTAAAATAAAAAAGAATCTTGCATGAGACAACATTTATAGTGCTAGCATTCTTCCAAAACAATTACAGATTTAAAAAAAATTAAGAATTTAAAGCAGAGCTTACCTAAAAATAAATTTTTAGTAATGAAATGCATTCACTTTATTTAGTGTACACTGCAAGACATTCCAAACTTCATCTTTCATTGATTAATCGAGTAATCGGATAAATTTTTTTTTGCTTATTTAAAAAGCAATATTAAATATGCAAGAGTAAATAAGACATGTCTCTTTTAAAAAAAAATGTCTCTAATTGGTTTCTTTTTTGATAAAAAATATCTACATTTGATTTATTAATGATATTTATTCAATTTTTAATATTAGGTAAAATATTATTATCATACAGTAAGTTCATGGCTGTGCATTTATAAACCCTTTTCATTGTAGTAAAACTATAATGAGCAGACCTGTTGTATTGAGCACATCAAATTTTTTTCAATGTCAGTATTCAAACTAAAGTATCAAGTATTCACCCAAGCCATGGTATTTTTAAAAAGTATTACGTATGTTTAATCGTAAAAGCCATGCACAACTTTTTTGACCGTAAACTCATTCCTTTGATAAGTAGCCGTGGTATAAGCTGATAAATATTCCGGTTTAGTGTTACTGTGTGTTCACACCACCTCCGTCAAAATTTGCTCTTCCCGCTCTGCCAAGCGGTGGACTTCTGCATTCTGACTGGTTGCCGCCAAACCGCGTCATAGCCCATGCTCTCGCCCTCATATCAAAACACCGCCGTCTCCTTCCACTTCGTGGGTGATGTAAGCCTAAGCGCATCGTCACAGTAATGCAAAAATTGTTGTGAAAAAATGTGACACAAACTAGAATAGAGGCTTAATTTTTGGTAATCGAGTTACTCGGGGAATCGTTTCAGCACTACTAATCTATGTGAATGTGTTCTAATAAAACAAACATTAGCCAAAGCTGATTGTTTAGCTGCATTTTGCTACTTTTTTGGTTAAAGCTGCAGTTAAACACTGTTAGTTTTCTTGCAGTCTACCTGCATGCCCCGACTGTAACCACTGTCCATTCTTTTACAGGAAAATAGTTGTTTGTTTATTTGTTTTACAATAATTTTTTTTTGTGTAACATTTGCTCAAACATTGGCATTTAAAAACAATTAATAATCCGTAGCCTAACAAACACCAAATTAAGTGTTGTTAAATCTGTTCTCATTTAGTTTTTTTTGTATTATAATTTTTTTTCAAAATTTCAAAAAACCTTTACGATACCCATCCCTATACAGGCCTGTTGCAAGTGCGGGCAACCAGTGTTCAAATCCAGATGTTTAGGTCATTGCCCAGTCCCGATATACCATTTTTCCCTGTGGTCATTCGCTGTAATATTTAGGCTACATTTACATATTAAAATACCAATAGTTTTTCTAGTATGTGTTTTAAGATTTACCACTTTTTTTTCAGTTTCAGTATTGCTTTATTTTTCACATGACAAGAAATGTTCACACTTAGTAGACTAACATAAGTGTCCCATTAGCCACACAAGTATGTCACAGTGTTATTACACCAGCTTTTTAAAGGCAAACTTTTTCCACGTTTCCTCATGCAGGTAAAGCAAGCAAGCATTAAACGAGTTTTCCTGCTGCAATCAAGCTAACCGAACTCACTCTTTCAAAAAAAAAAACTGCCGTGCTCGTGCGTGCCATTCCTCCCCACCTTGATGTGTGTCTAGTTGCGGCTTTTCAGTAACAAAGTGTAACTGGCGTCTTATTTCATTTCCCCTGCACCCTGATTGGATTTGAGATGGTCCTGCTGTCTCCCTCCAGCAGCTTTCCGACAAAGCTGCAATCTCTTTAACGGCAGCTGATAGATATGATAATGCCGCCTGGCTTTATTGTGCACTGACTGAAGGGCGAAGAACAGGCATGACGTTCCTCTGTCAAAGTGCCTTTCTTGCTTTTTCTTTTCCCTTTCTTTCACCTGTTTTGTTTCCTGGTTTATGGCTTCTATAGGATGTGAGGTGTTAATGTATGGTACCTCCTGCAGAGCGCTCATTTACGCACTTATCTATGGTTCTTGTAATGCATCTTGTCTTGCTTTTCTTTTGTGTCTCCGCTTGCTTTTCTCATTTAGTTGGAGTAGATAATCTCCACCATTGTTATAAACATATCACCTCCACGTTATAAAGGAATAGTTGACCCAAGAATTCTTACAAATACGTGACTTTATTTCCTCTGTGGAACACAAAAGGGGAATTTTTGAAGAACATCTTGACATGAGGACTAAGGGTACTTCTCCAAAATGAGAAAAAGCTGCATCGGTCCGAGAGTGCTATACCAGTTTTTGAAGCTTTACAATGGTGTTGTGTGAAGATCAGATTGAAATGTAGACCTATGTACCCTTACTGGTTTTGATTTGTGAATAAATCATTTGCAGTCTGAGAATTTTCATCCATTTCTCAGAAATGGCCTGAATGATTCATTTTTGAATTCATAGAAGCAACTACCTTTATGATTTATTGTAATTTCATAGAGAAGGGCGATCAGTGTGGTCTTTAAAATGTCTTTATTTTTGTGTGCCATGGAAGATTTCCTCATTTTGTTCCAAATCCGTGTCATTTTGAGGCTGACCCATTCCCTACAAGACGTATGAATTCAATCTGTATTTAAATCTAAATGCTTGATTTCATTTTTTTTTTTTTTTTGCCGCACTTCCTCTACTTTTGTAGTCTGATGAGCTGAATGTTGTTTAACCTTGCTCTCCTGTTCCACCCATAAACAGTGAGTGATTTATGAAAGCTGTCATGCGCTATCCTTTGCGTTATGCTCACGAACACAAATCCGTCAAACGGTTTCCACTCCACACCAAGATATATGAAACGGGTGGAAACTGATTAGCCCCATTGACCTGTCGCCGTGCCGTGAGTGGCCTATTTTGTCCTTTTTGCAATCTGTCACATCAAACGTAAGCTTTTTTTTCCCCCCACATTCAGAACAGAAGTCTAATTTTGTTACATCAGCAGAAATAATGCACAGCGGTAAAAAGTGCTGCCTCGGAAGACAACTTGCGTTCGTTTTCTTAAACCCTGCTTCAGCAGCTTTTATGAAGCGTCCATTAAATCAATATCTAAAGAGTGAGAGCGGTTTAATGCCGACCTGTTTAACAGGTACTTATTTTCAATGAAGTAATTAAGGGACCATTTGGAGTGCAACCCGCTCCCCCTAGCAGCCCTTAAGGACTGTATTTCCTTAATTAACAAATATCAAGCCTAATTGATTAGCCACTCGCAGGTCACACCTCATGAAGTGGGAAGCTATCCAGGGGTTATGATTGTAGTGACCCAGCTTTGATGGGAGCTGTCAAGTTCTTCTGAGTGCGATACTGAAGAAGATCTTTTTTAGCTGCTGTAGCGTGCTGGACCCCAAGTCTAATCTGAATCCTTTCGCACGTTTAAACCACAATAAAACCAAATCTGCATTGCCCCCTAAACTCTGCGGGTCTCACATCTTGCATCACTAACTTGAACAAGTTCTCACAACAACTCTTAATTAAATTTAGTTTGAATGTTAAAATACATTATGAATTCATTGCATTGAATTTGGTTT
This sequence comes from Enteromius afrohamiltoni, assembly GCA_034779775.1. NCBI lineage: Eukaryota > Metazoa > Chordata > Actinopteri > Cypriniformes > Cyprinidae > Enteromius > Enteromius afrohamiltoni. The sequence goes on along the minus strand of JAUYWG010000060.1, from coordinate 7,534,564 downwards.
CTTGGTAGTTCTGTCGAAAAAGCTTGAAATGGTAAAAAAAAAAAAAGCTGATTTGAATTGTATTGAGTGTTAAAATGAACCCTTAAGTAAGGGTTGTTAATGACAACTCAAGTGTTTTTATTTGAGTAGGTGAGTTGCATCAAGCTTTTCTATAAAACATTTTTGGTAAAGACTAGGCTAATTGGAGAAATTAGAACAAGGCCTGGAACAAACCATTCCATTCAGTACTATTTTTCACATGGCCTTGATGCGTTAAGCGTACCACAGCCTGTTTGTGTTTAGTTCGGCAGCTGTTTAGTACTGTGAAGTTCACCCATGTATTTGATACTAAGCTTTGTTTATTCTGCCTTATTTTGCAGTGTATTCTGGGATCTGTACTGTGCAGCTCCAGATCGACGGGAGACATGTGAACATTCCAGTGAGGCCAAGGCTTTCCACGACTATGTGAGTTCCTTTTTTATCCGCCGTGGGGTTTAGATGAACCTGGAGCTCTGCTGTTGGTGACTTTAACCAAAATGATCAGGTTTACTGTCTAACAGTTAGCGGTGATGCTTGTTTAAAGCTTCGGGTCAGTGTGCAATGAATTTGTTCACCCAGGTTGTGACTTTATCAGTTGTGTAATATCTATAAATACCATTGTAAATATGTGGTAGCTTTATTGTCTACATACCAGGACACACCTTTGGTTCTAAAATAAGTTCTGGTACAATAGCACAGACGCTTAAAAGGGAACGTTCACCCCAAAAATTGACTTGCCTTTATGTTGTCCCAATCCTGTATGACTTGCATTCTGCTGTGAAACACAAAAGAAGATATTTTGAGGAAAATCTTTTGGCTCCGTAAAAAGAAAGTCAGTTGGACGCCAACGTCAAGATTTCCTCATCAAGTCGTTCAAGCTTGGAACAACAAGTAGGCGATGGACACAATTAAAATTTTTGGTTGATCTATCCTTTCAAAGCTGAAGGATTAAGACTAGGCTGGGCTGTTTTGAAGGTTTGCACTTTGACCCCTTTGACCCCTTGAGCTGCGGAAGACCTTTAAGTTAGTAATGGAGAACTGGAGTAGCATGTGTGGACAACCCTTGAGCTCCACCAAAAAGGGTAGCTCTTTGTTGATGTGGCTTTCCAACTGCAAATGACCATGTTAATGTGACCACAAACACTGACCCTTGCTCAACCCTTGAGCTGAGTCTTGAAGAGTTTGAGTGTGTATCTGCAATTTGTAGAGTACACCGGGACCTCTTTCCCACTCTGCATGTTTTCTTTGGCAAAAATTTAGCGTCAAATATAAATTGTGAAAATATCTTTTCCCCGCCACATTAGCAGTGTTAAAACCTCGTGAATATGCTCCAGAGGAGGATAATATGTCAAAGATTATATAAAAGTAACTGTGATTTACTCTAACTGCTAGCACCGGAGTCTCACCTGGGCCAGATCTCGGGGCTTGAGTCATGAAAGGGATTATGCGTCTATTCTTGCCTCAGACGTTTTAATTTACTGGACTCGCTAGCAGAGAACAGATAGAAGTTTGTCTCGGCTGCCTGCTGAAGTTTCAACCAATTGGAATCTGCGCTCCTGTGTACGGCCTCTATAAGATTAATTACACGGTTAATTAAACGCCATGCTTAATTAAGTCTGACGTGTGTTCAATTAATCTATACGCCTAATCATTTCTAACACCCAATGGACACCTGGGATTGTCGAAATGAGTGTTCTGACGACCCCCTCCTCCGCTCGACTGACCACCCGTGTTCGAAGTTGACGCGGCTGTTGTGAAACAGGCTGCCTGCTACGATTGACTGTTTGAAATGCTCGGTGGCCTTTTCTGAGTAAACTCCAGATCAGTTTCTAGGCTTTGCTACTGAACCTCGGGGACTCTGCGAGTTTGAAAGGCTGCCCCCCCCGAGTTCTAGTCTGAGGATTAATGACCGGTTTCCCCTGACCTTTAACCCTCTGCAAAGTTCAGGAGGTCGGAGTGTATCCGGCCTGTGTTGTGTCCTGTTTTGAATGTTTTCCCAAATCTTTTCATCAGGCTATTAATCTCCATTTGCCTTCAGATTGTTGTGTCCAGTGGGTTTGGGGTGTTTTATTAATTGGGCTGGGATGAAGTGAACACGTCAAGTTCGTTCCTTGAGGGCTACTCTGAACCGTTGAGCGATTTCCCCAGCTGCCAACTCTTGAGCCAATGGCTGGCCACTTCTTGGAAGACCTGAGGCTACTTTATGTCTATTTTTGAGCCTTTTGTAGACACCAGGCTAATGTTGTGTGAAGAATCTTACGGTGGAGGTCGTGACGAGGTTTGGTGGTGATGGGGGTGGTGGAGATGGAGGACGAGGAGGAGGCGGTGGCGACGGTCCCATGGGTCGCTCCAGACCTGTCTCCGTCTGATTAACTTCAGCTCTGGGATCCCCGTGGACCAGCCGCCCCATCAAGCCTGCTATCTCAGGCAAGGCTGATAACAGTGCCCATTCCCTAGCGTGTCAGTGGATCAGGGGCAGAAAAACAAGCGGGTTCCCATGAGTCAAATCCTCCTCACTGTCAGTGCCGCAGTTATATTGGCTTCTCCAACTCAGGGCTTTATCGGTGATTAGGTTAAGAATTAAACCGTTACATTTTTGTTTGTAAACTTCCTAGGATGAAATTTCAGGAAACTCTGACTCTACCCTATTTTTTATTTTATTTTTTTGCCCTTTTTTTTTTCTTTTTTTACCTCAAGTGGCCAGTGATCCACTTTGTGTGAGTAAGTCCTCCAGTTGGGAGGAAAGGTAGTGGGATATAACATGCAAATCTTGAGATCTGTGGAATCTGGTTCATAACTAATCCGAGGATTGCTATAGGATTGTGACTCTGGCTGGGCTCCCAGAAGTGGAGAGCCAGTTCCCCAAACCCAGGCAGCCACTAGTGCCACCAAGAAACCCTCGATACCGCACATTTTCCACCCATCTTCACCTTTTAAACAGACAGGGTCATCTGGAAGTACTTCAGTCTACTTATAGACAAACTATTGATTGTTACTCTGTCTATAGAGGATCTGAAATCAGCAGTTAGTCCAATATTGGGGGCGCTTGCTAAATAGAGAGAAGCAAAAAGAGAAGAACATTGAGGAAAGGTAGGGAAAGCAGAAATCGTGTACTACCTGCTCGCTGCAAAACTCCCACAGAAGCCTGTCTCCCATCAGAGCCTTTGTCTAAATCTTGGTATTTAGTTACACCAGGCGAATGGTTTGCATATTTGTCACGTAATTTTGCATGTGAAGTTGCTTGTAAACAGATTAGTTCATAACAATATTGTTCTGGTGAGTGATTTGAAAGATCTTATCCTTTATTTTCCAATTGCCGTCAGAGCTGCGGCATAGTAGTGTTTTTTTGTTTTGTTTTGTTTTGTTTTTTGCAGATAGGGTCTTTTCCAGTTTTATCTAGATGGTAATCACGGTTCTGTGAAATGTAATAATTGCAGGAACTGCACCACAAGGAATTTTACAAAACAAGCTGTATCGTTAATTTATCCATATCCGTTGATATTGTATGTCCGTTATTGATATAGTATATAGTAAATATGCTGACATTGGATATTTATTTATATAAGCCGTAGATCATCACCGCTAATCAAGGAACTGGGTTTACTGACGAGATGAATATATTGTGCGATATATTGCCCGGCCCTAGCAGGAACCTGTCAGGAATGTAAATTCCCCAAAGAACCGAGACAGGTGAATCCAAAACTAGCCTAATTATGCAAAGCCTTCTTAGATTGATAATTCAACCAAAAAGATTAGTTTGGACCATTTATTCAGCCTCCTGAATTCTTGGAAGTTATATTTTTTTTATGGTCAATGGGGTGTTCCAAAATGGTATGGACAACCATGCACATTGGGAAAAACCTTATGAGGTGAAGTATTAGTCAGGTTTTTAGGACAATTTAGTAGTTCAGGTGGCCTAGTCACTAGTTCATTTAAAAAAACAAAAAACAAAACAAAACATAGTTTTGGGGATCCTTAATGTCACCCAGCCTGTCTGCTACATTGAGTGTCACTCTCTGAAAGATGGTTAAATTCTATTAAGTTCTGACAGACACACTGCAAGTTCATAATAGAGGCCCTTTTCTTGACCCTCAGTATTCTTGAGTTGCTCTGTTACACCGTTTAAATTGGAACATAACTAACAGTGATTTCAGCCGTCACATATGCCTACATGACAGACAATGAGCGTTCCTCAATGACACACTTACGAAGCGGAAAACTTGGAGAGGATGGAAGGGCGACAGACAAACATGTTTTTCGTTGCGGCAGTGCGTCATTGAAGAGACGAGTGGAGGAACAGGTGGTTTAATACATCCGAGCGTTTCAAAAGTGGAAAGTGAATAAGCATTGGTCATTGTCTTTGACTTTCTTGTTTCATTTGCTTCCAGGTGGTCCTGATGACTAATGCGTGACTGTGATTTTGAATGTGAGCTACGTGCCGCTTTTTCTCCTCTCAATCTGAGCTGTTCTCACTGCATCATCTGCCCTAGCGTTCACCTGTCTGCCCCCCCCCCCTTCTTATGCTCAGTTTCTGCCCTTTTTCATTTTAAATCTCTCAAAAATACCTCCCATTCTTTTGCTCTCAATGAAAATTACCAGCTTTTTGGAAAGATGGCAAAAAAGAATAAACTTTAAAGGAAATAACAATGACTCAGACACGTTTTCACTCAAAGGCTTTGTCGTTGTTCACCTTCATCTTCCTCTTTGTTGATTTCCCAGCTGAAAAACACCAGGAGAGAAGCGTATGTTGTATTTTGGATGCTGGTCCTCAGCATGAGATGTTAGCATGCTAGTGTCCCCTCAAGGCTTCATAACTAGCTGTGTTTTGTTAATCCAGGATGGTACGGTTTAAAAAATATTTTTACTCTTTACCATCCTTTTAAAGAGTTCATCAAGCTTTTATGAGCGTGTTCTGTTCAAAAATAAGTGTGAAATGTGGTCTGTTTGATTTGACTAGCCATAAAAGACATCAAGAGTGACTTTGACCCTTTGTTTAGTGTTTACAGTTCGGAGCATCTGGATTTAAAGGACAGAGTGTCTGAGGGTTATTTGTTTATGTTCAAATTCTCTCACATCTTGCTATATATTTACTAAGATCTAAAGTTTATGTAGCGTTAGGGGCTTATTTCATCTTGAAGACGTGACCTGTATGTTATCAATCCTGTGCCATGGTTACTTGTCTTATTAGCGCTATTTTTATTGTCCCTCGGATTGTTGGTACCGCTTTGTGTCCTTTGCTGTGTGTTGAAGCAATCGTCACGATGCAGTATATGCATTTTCTTGTAAGTTGCTCTGGTAAGGCGGCGTTTGCCAAGAAATAAATGGAATTTAAATGTCATCTGTCTGGAGGAGGTGTGACCTGAACTCGTCTGAATTCCCACAATTGCAAGTCTCCCTCCCAAGTGCTGTTTTGATCTAAACTACGTCTTTACTTTGAAGATGGCCGGCCAACCCAGATTTAGGTCCAGAGATACTTGTTTCTCACAGAAAATGGAATAAATTACAGGCGTTAAATAGGAAGGGGGGTGAAACAATAAACTGGTGACTCTCCACAGGCAGCATTGCAGATTTTGTTGACATTGTCATTCAATGGTTAACATTTACTTTAGTTTATAACCGATAACCAATAAATCTTAACATTGCCTTAACATTAATTTATGGCCTGCATGTGCTGCGTTTTCATTATGGCCTTCATTTGTATATAATAGCTGCGTTTTGCTCCCTAGCACTCAAAAATGAACTGCTTATTGTTGTTAATAAACAAAAACTATGACAAAAAAATGTTAATTGGCAGGTTCTTTTCCCATGTCAATAAACGATTACTGTGAATATATCAACATGCAATGTCTTTGATGATAAAAGATGCATTTTAAAATATGCAGAAATCTTAGTTTTTGCACAAATGGAGGCAAAATAATATTGCAGCTTTCATGTATGCGGTTGTTGGATATCAAAAGTTAAAATCAGCAAATCAAGTGTCATTGATTGGATTAAAATGCTCAGACATTTGTTTGACTGAAACTTGGCTAAACAAAAACGTGCTTACTAAGAAGTACATTTGCTTATCACCATGATGACATAAATTAATATTCAAAATATGAATATTCATACAAAACAAATGATTGCTAATATATTTTAAACAAAACAATGAAGTTTAATACAGGTCCTTTTCAAAAAATTAGCATAAACAGCATTAACATAATGAACTTTGACAATATGCAATTTTTTTTTAAAAGGACCTGTATATTGACATAATAGCAATTCACACTTCGTGATCATATTTTTCAAGCTACATAACATACGATTGGGCAATCGTGCAGTCTAGTTGCAGATATTTAAATATTTCAATGCAACTAAAGTCCAAAGCAACTGGAAATTTGAGGCGTGTGTGGTTCCAGCTCCTGTACTATTCATTTGAAAATAAGGTGTTCCATGCTGCGGCCGAAATCGCTTACTTCCCTACTATATAGTGTGTGAAAAATAGTATGCGAGGCGAGTAGTATGTCCGAATTCATAGCATTCGAAATTGAGTAGGCGGGAAGTACCTGGATGACCTACTGCTTCCGGCCGAATTCTATAGTGGGCATACTATAGTGGACCATTTCCTATCCCATGAGGCTCCGGGAGAGGATGCGTCATATTTGAAAAATGTCGGAAAGTTGAGACGCGGCTCATTTCAAGTGTACTTACCTCAGGAAAAAAAACGTTGTTTATTGTGATTAAATTACACTCGTTTAACACTCGTTTAAATAAACAGAAGACTTATTGAAAATGTAAATTGTCACGCTGTTGTGACGACACATGACACGTGACAACATCAGTATGGCGGATGCAGTACGTCCGAATTCCCTTCATACTACCCCCATTCATACTATATAGAGCATACTTTTTAACGGTCGGGTAGTACGTTCAATTTTAAATGTAGTACCTGCTTAAGCAGTATGTGATTTCAGACGCAGAACATTTGTGAAAATGTGGCACCAGTATCTAATAATTTTTCAAACCTCCATCTTATGTTTTTTTGTTTTTGTTTTGGGTTTCTGAAAGCATTCCTGGCCAATGCCTTTATGGTGACCTTCACATCAAAGGTTATCACGATGAACTAGGGAGTCGCAAACAATGAAATAAATTCTCCATCGACTGTCTCGCCCTTCCGTCTTGATCTGTTCTTCAGAAGCGGGAGGTGTTTGCTTGCTTTCTGCGCAACGCTTCAGATTCCTGTTTGCACTGCTGTGGGTTTTGTCCGAATAAACCATCTGGTTCTTCTGCGAGTGTCAATACAGAGACCGCAGTGGTGTGTTTTTCTCATAACCTTGCAAGGGGGTGTGAATCAAGGGAGACCACAGTTATTCCAAGTCTCTCGATTTCATTTCGTCCCTCTTTGCTGCGCCAGCGGTGGGCAGCGAGGTTAAGTTAGCAGGTCCCACAGCTGGCATTTACCACGTCTGGCACCGTTGGCATAGCGGGCCATCCCTCTCCTCTCTGCTTTCAAGTGCCGACTTGGCGCAATGAAGTAAAACTGTCCATTTGTAATACAGTGGCGTGCTCGGGATCAAGTTTCAACAGGCTTCCACGGATCACGAGGAAAAAGCCACAAAACTAGCATGAATCCCTCAAAACAAGCTCCGTCTTTAGATTGGGTTTACTCACACAGGCAGAGTTTATAACTGGAGATTACGTTATTTGATTTGGGTGTGTGTTTGTTTGTCTTTCCACTTTTCACCTCTGCGCACACACACTACTCGGTGGTGAAAGACACAGCGGCTCATCGTCTCTGTCTTGTGCTGCCGTGGGTCTATTCCCAGACAGTGAACGTAATGCAGAGTAATTATTATTTTTATACAATGTGCTTCCAGAGGCTTTCACTAGAAGTCAAAATGGCTCCCCGCTGACCGGCTGATTACCTCTGAGGCCGTGCCCACACCTGCCTCCAGTCGTACCTTGGCAGAGCTGTACCCCGCTGCCCCAGCGACAGAATGACGGGGCTTAACTGGGATGGTTCTTTACATGTCTTAATTGCCACGTTCACTGCTTTCACTGTCTCAACATTTCACAAGATCCTTTCTTTCTTCTTCACTTGCTTTCACAAAAAAGTAGCATGTTAATGCGGTGATATTCTTTGAAGTGCTGTGGAGACAGGCTGTATTAAAGTGTCGCGGTATTATCATCTGATAACATAAATGTACCGTGGTAACTTGTCTTCTTTGCTTTCTTTAAGGGCTGCTTGCTTTCCTGTTTCACTATTAGAAATTATTTTACCATGCTACTGTTTCTTTTTGCTTTTCGCTTTTTTCCTTTCCTTTTTCCGATTCTTTTGTTTGTTTTTTCTACCTTAGAAAGGTCATATTTACCTTTTATATTTTATACTTTTTATGCATGTACAGTACCATAGTATTTCCTATTTAAAAAAAACCTTTTCCCTCCCGTTTTAACTGTTATTTAAAAAATGGGTCCTCCTTTTTATTAAATGCTATGAGTATTGATAACCGAGTGCACTCTGTAATTTGGTGCACATCAGAATATGATATTAGTAGTGCTATCAAACGATTAATCGCATCCATAAAGTTTGTTCACATAATATTATAGTATAGTAAATGTAGTATATTTATTGTGTGTGTATATAAATACACACACACACACACACACTGTATATATTTTATACATATATTTTAAATTATGTATAAATATATTTAATATATAAACATAACAAATGTGTATCTTGCATCTTAAATATATAATGTGTGCGCACATAATTGTATATACATAATAGCCTAAATATAGCCTACGCCATATACACACACATTATGTAAACAAACAAAAAAACCTAACGTGTGTTATGTAAACAAAAACTTTTATTTTGAAAGCGACGAATAGTTTGAAAGCATGTTACTGTTTATGCACCGGTAACAAAGCAGCACTTTTTTTTTTTTTTCATTTACTAATAAATACCAGATAGCAATTCTCTAGCTTTACTACCTTGTCTTTCTGTTGTACCATGGTGCACTTTGAGTACTATATAAAAAACATGGTGTATCAATATAGTAATGGTTTAGTATTGTTTTTTTTTTTTGTCTGTTTGCTCTGAATACCTATCCTCTTTCAACCCTGTGAGAGGCTAGCTCTGACAGTTCTGTTCACGGAGCTAAAGATGCATCTGTTTCTGAGCTGATCAGGTGTGCTCAAGCCCCTCCGTCTGTGTGTGTGTGTGTTCAAGCCACAGCTGCATTGTGAAGTTATGACGCTCTCCTCTGTGCTTTTATGCATTGTTGTCTTCTTTTTTTAAACACTCAATATGGCTTCTTTATCTTTACTTACGTTCAGATTTGATTGCTTGGTTGGTAATCTCATGCATTATGTTTATTGCCACATTGTTCTATAATCATGTCACACACACACGCTTAAGCTTGCATAGATTTTAGCTTCTTCCGCGAAGATGTTTGTGCTGCGTTTATCCACTGGCATTGCTTCTCCTTCATCTCTCGCATCTGATTTTCATTTTGTCTCGTATGTCTCTCATCTTCTCTCACTCTTGTCTCGTTTGGCTTCATACCTCCGACTCTCCTCGCAAGATCGAGTGTTCAATAACTGCTGCGGTTTATAAAGGCTACAGGGTCAAACAAAGGTCGCAGGCTCTTCGACCGCCAATCAGAAATCTCGAACCGCTGCTGTCTGAAATGTTAAATCACACCTTGCCCTGAAAATCTGACCTTGCTGTGTTTACCAAGTGTGCAGGTGCCTTGGTTTTCTGTTTTGTAGTGATAGTTAATGTCACTGGGGGGAAAAATCCTATCAGATATAAGTCACCTGAAATGTATTTAGCACGTGTATGTAATTAGCAACCAAATTATAACTATAAATGCAAATTACACAAGATGCTATATCTGACATGCATCCACAGAGGAAGAGGAGGGCGATGAAGAGGCCAGGGGAGGGGCTGTTGACCTGATTTTGGGGGGCTGTGGAGGCTGTGATAGTGGTGTTGTTGGAGGGTTTGTAATCCAAGGGATGCACGGTCAGATTAGAGACTGCCCCATATTACAAGAGCTGGGAGAGGGGAGGGCGAGAATGTCACTAAAAGGCTCAGGACAGATCAGCTGCTGGGGAAGGTGGCTTTTTGCTTATTTATTTCTCTTCTTCTAATAGCACGTTCTGTTTATTATTATTATTTATATATATATTATATATAAATAAATTTATATTTTTTAATAGTGTGAATGTTAAGTGTACTCGACAGTTACTTTTTTTAATATTTCATTTTATTTTTTATATATTTAAAATTATGAACATTTTTTAGTACAGAAAATATATTTAGTAAGATATGTTTTTATATTATTCACTATAACACAGTGCCCTCCACTAATATTGGCACCCTTGGTAAATCTGAGCCAAGGTGGCTGTGAAAATAAATCTGCATTGTTTACCCTTTTGATCTTTTATTAAAAGAAATTACAAAATTCTAACCTATTTATTCTAGACCCACAACGTTAAAAATACAGCAGTATATTTCATTGTACACATGTAGTACTTTTTATTACTGTGTTCACCAAACCCTTCTTGAGTGTTTGCTGCTAAAAAGCTAATTTTTAGTTTCATCTGATCATAGAAGCCAGGCCCATTTGTAGTTCCAGTCCTGTCTGACAACTGAACATGCTGGAGATTGTTTTTGGAGCGAGGAGGTTTTTTTAAAAAAACCTCCTGAACAACATGTGCTGATTTAGGGGCTGCTTGACTATTTTTTTTTTTTAAGTTTTCTGACCCTGAGACTCAACTATTTTCTGCAATTCTCCAGCTGTGATCCTTGAAGAGTCTTTATCCACTCAAACTCGACTCCTATCCATGTATTAGGATGATAGAGACACACGTCCTCTTCCAGGCAGCTTCGTAACATTTTATGTTGATTGGAAATTCTTAATTCTTTCCCTGATGGTGGAAATGGAAATGTTCACTTTTCTAGCTCTTTTCTTAAAGCCACTTCATTAACTGATGAAGCTCATTTATCTTTTGCTTCACATCATAAATATATTATTTTGTTTTTTCTCATTGTGTTGATGATTAAGGGAATTTGTGCTTTGTTTTCCCACCTATTTCTGTAAAACAGGAACCCAGGGCTGAATATTTTCATGTTCATTATCACCCTGGAGTGCTCAAAGTTGTGAATACACTTCAGATATATTTTACTCATAAGAAAAACATTTATTTCACAATGAGTTGTTTTAATTCAGTGATAGGTTAGAATTTTGTACATGTTTTGATCAAAAGGATGATTTATTTTCACAGCCACCTTTGCTCAGATTTACCAAGGGTGCCCATATTAGTGGAGGGCACTGTATATATATTTTTTTTCCTGAGAATTAGCATGCTCATCGTTCAAAAAGCTGCATGTTTGTTGTTGTATTTGAAATGGTTTTTGGTACCAATAAATTAAACCTACAAGTGCACTTAAATCTGATGGGTCTTATAAACATATGTGACCCAGGACCACAAAACCAGTCTTAAGACGCTGGGGTATATTTGTAGCAGTAGCCAAAAATACACTCTATGAGTCAAAATGATGCTGATCATCTTCCATTAAGATGGAAATATATCAAAACTTAATTTTTGATTGGTATGCATTGCTAAGAACTTTTTTTGGACAACCTTTCATAGTATTTACTTCGGTGTATTTTTCGGGGGCCTAGCTGTGACTGAATATCAAACCGGAATGTATACCAATGCACCTTTTTGTAAATTTCCCAACCTGTGCAGCTCATGTTGGTGTAGTTCATCTCTAAACTATTTTGATACGGTTTCTGTCTGCTTTAGCGTTTTTCATTTGTGCGGCACATTTTCAACCCCTCGTCTCTCGTTCGCAGATTTATTACGAAAGGTTATTAGTGCATGCTGCAAAGTAAATGTTTGTCTGTAATAAGCATCCCAACGAGCCGCAAATGCCCATCCAAAATAAAGGGTTTGACACTGCTGCAAATTGTGTTTAATTGCACTAATTAATTTGAGCCTGTTACTGCCAAATCGGATTTTTCAACATCGATATGCGCTAGGCTCGGCATCAAAACATTAATGTAATTTTGATATTAATACTATGTTTCCTGTTGTGGCTTTTACTTCACAAATGTAATTATTTGGCTGTGGCATTATTATGGTTGACTGAAATGACTCTGGTTTATAATTATTTCTTGGCCTGGTTGTGATGCAAATGAATAGTTTTGACATCTGTCGTCGTTCACAGTTTATGATATTATAATGATTTTAGAAACATGCTGTAATGTGCAAGACGGATCTGATGAGTCATTTGACCCGTGTCTAGTTTTTACCTCACAAATATTTTCTGGAATTAATGAATACAAGTTAATTATTACTTGTTGTTTTTTAATAGTCATATATTTCAGGGTTGAATATCTGGAGTGAATAACTATATTCTGATACTAATGCTTCACACCATGATGGAAGATTTTGGTCATACCACCCGCTACTAATATTAATTGGAAAAAAAACATGCAGCAAACAAAAATAAGCTCTAATATCAGACATTTTTGGCAAACTGTGAGGGTTGACACTCTTGATAAGAGAAAAAGAGAGAAATATCGACTTTCGCCGAATGTCCCTCCGCTCTCTCTCCTGTTTGTTCTCTCAGACTTTCCTTCTCTATTGCTTTCTCTCGCTCAGTCTCTCGTCTCTCCTGTGCTCCATGCAGAAATGATTTCCATTTCTGAATTAATGAGGTTCAGCTGAACCAAAATCTCTCTCTTTCTTACCAAAAACCCCAACCACCCCACCCCCCCCGCCCCCTTTCATCACAGGTTCATGCACAAATACACACAGGCTCACATACTTCGCAGTTGCATGCCATCGACAGAAATGTATACAATTTCAGATATGTATACAACAGAAACAAATATTTATTTCATATTGGGAAAAAAACTGAAAATGCTTCACACGCTTGAAACGAAACCAAGTCCGTCCTGAGTGCTGAGTTTGTTTACGTGTATAGTCTTGCGCGTTTAAGTTAAATAAAACAAGTGCCTCGATTTATATAAAAGTACTGAAAGATGATGACGTATTAGATATGTTTACATTTAGATCTTGAAACCTGAGGTTAGGTTTTTACGTCAAACCGATTTCTGTCTGCGTTTTGATGCAAGTATGCATAAAACCAAATGAAATTGAACAATATGAGGAACATTATTTTTGATAACACATAGACACCAGTCAGTGTCGTTTCTAATGGCTTCGATTAACACAATGGTTTCAGCTGGATGTGCCTCGTGGGTCAGGGCCTAGAATCGGGTCTTGTCACCATGGTAACTTTGTGCAGTGTATGCAAAATACTACAGTGCTTAGGGACCGTTGGAGGGTGTTAAATCACCCTCCCCCTGTCCACCCCCCAACACACAGACGCTCTCCACCTAGTTGTTTTGGTTGAGCCGTGGTATTAGCAGCTTCAGTTTGTTTGCTTGTTGTCGCGCCACGATCAATATTTTGAATTAAAAATGAGGTCCGGATTAACATAATACAGTTCCCAACATGTTATAGCTATATGTTTGTCCGTCGCTTCCTTCGAATTTGAATTTTGCTTTAATGTCAAAGGGAGAGGCAGCTATTGGTCAATAATCTGCTAAGTACCATCGATTCTGAGCGTTTAGTTCCTCTGGCTGGCTACTTTGGTTGGGAAGCTAATCAATGCCGTTGAATGGGGGGCCTCAGTGATCAGGGATTTCCTACTCCGTGCACACTGCGGTCACATCATTTGTCTTCATTTGGCGTGCGATTATTCTCTGTAATGGGCTTCATCAGAAGGAAAAGGTTAACACACCTAGCCCGAAAGGATTACGGTTATAAAGTAGCCAAGATTATGAGGCATTCATATTCGTCATTTGTGATGGATGCACGCTACTCTTCTGGTTTTTCATAATGATATGTATTAGTTCTCAATTTTCCATTCCCTGGAATCTCAGAATGAAAGGCAAGACAACAAGATTTCCATTTAAAGCCATCTAAACCAGTTTTTTTTTTGTGTTCATGTAAAAACCTTTTCGCCTCGCGTTACATTTACCTTGCTGAATTGCTTAATTTGCTTTGGTTCAATGAAAATGTGAAAGTTAATTATCTAACTTGCATACGTTATGTTGGTGTTATTGTCGTTCAGGGTCTTTATACCTGAAAATATTGAGTTGATGTCCTTCTAAGTTCCTTTGTCGGTCCTTGGCATCAAAAAAAGGTTGAAAACCCCTAAATGAAAACACTTTTGACTAGTTTACTCATTGAAAAACATTTGCTTTGCTGAGGACCATATCAATTAGTAGTTTTTTTCCCCCTCAATGAATACTAGCGGACAACCTATATAGGAAATCACTCTGTGGACTTTTGGAAGTTAGGGTCTTTTATTATCTGGAGATGGTGAGGGCAGGTTTTTTGTACGGTGGATCGCAGGACCCCCAAATTACCCAGCCAATTCAGATCAAGGCTACATATCTAAAAGTGCTGGTTTTCAGCACCGAGCTACACCAGTGTTTGAAATGTTTTCTTTGGAAATGGAAAGGCTGTTAACATCTTTAGGAAGTGGTTCTTCAATCTACTACCCTTGTTCTTACCCCCTCCGGTTTTGTCTGAAAGATAAAGTTACTTCCTCTTGCCTTTGCCCTGCTCCCTCGCACCCTCCTCCCCTGCTGGGTTTTATTGGTCTTAGGAGTTGTCCATCACTGCTCTCGCTGTTTGAAGTGCTCCAGTCGTATATCACCGCCCTTTCTCGCTGGATGTCCTCCCACTTCCTGCAGGGTTCTCCAAGACTTTGTGTGTGTGTGTACCTGAGTGTGAGCACGGTTTCTCCACACTCTATTTCTCCAGTCACACTTAAACACACTTCCAAACACCCACGCCGGTCTTCACCCATGATATCTTTACTGTGTGTTTGAGTTGTTTATAGCCCCTTGGTTGATAGTTGTGGTCAGTTGAGGTGATGTGCCTCTGGAAGACGGAAGCGATGCTATACTTTCCTTCCTTCCTTTAAAAACTATTTGTATGTTTCTTGCTTGTTTTTCCTTATTCCCTTCCATCCATTTTTCCCATTAGTTCCAATGTCTTTTCTAAAATACCTTTTTACCAATCCTTTTCTTCACTGCTCTCTCTCTCTCTCTCTCTCTCTCTATCTCTCTCTCTCTCTCTTCATCTCTTTGTTGAGGACAAGGAGGTGAAAGCCAAGCGGATTACAGTGGCAGTTTAATCTGGCCGACCTACCAAAGGATTTTTTTTGCACTTTTCTGCAAGCTTACGAGGCTGCGAGGCCAATGGGGGGTGCTGGGTGGGGGGACGAGGGGTCCGAAGAGTGTGGAAGGGAACATAGTTTGTCTAGGAGGCTATGTGAAACTAAACCTAGATCGGTGCCAGATGAGGATGGTAAGGGTGGGGGGTGATAGTGGACTGTGGTTGAGCAAGCAAGGGATGCTAATACTGTTTTGTTACTAATTTGTTTCCATCTGTCCGGGCATATTGCATCTGTGGCTGTGCATTCCCAGAGTACGAACAAGAAGAATCATTGGATCCTGCTTAAATCTAGGTAGTTTTGTAAAGCTTTTAAAAATGATAAAACCCAACAATTTCTTGTGGTTTATTAGTAAATATGAAAATAAATAACCCAGGTTTCGCAGAAGTTGGGTGGATCTGTATCTCGTAATTCAACACAATTCTATAACCAAACTTATGCAGATGGATGCTTTTCCTGTTTAGTCACACTTCATATCGTTTTTGAAGGTGTTTTGTTTTTCAAGATGCAGTGTGAAATTTAAAATAGGTAAAGGGATAGTTTATCCAAACGTGAAAATGTTGTCATTAATTACACACCCTCATGTCGTTGCAAACCTTTGTTCATCTTCAGAGCACAAATGAAGATATTTTTGATGGAATCTGAGAGTTTTTTTACCCTACATGGATGTCAACATAATTGACACATTCAAAGAAAGTTAAGGACGTCGATAAAATAGTTTGTGACATCAGTGGTTCACACACACACAAAAGTGTACACGTAGCTTCATAACATTTAAGATCGAGCCACTTATGTCAGAGTTCAGGTGAGGTCAGCTTAAAAGTAGCCTAATTATTCAATGCCGTTTATTGTGGCAAGACTGAAAATAGCCATTACTATCCATGCGTCTACAGCTTCAGCTTCCACAAAAAATTATATTACATTACCGCCTGCTTACACTCAAAGCACACCTTGGGAAATGCAATCCGTTCCAGTGTCATGATTGAAGCTATACCTTTTCGCTGACGAATCTATTCAGCTTGCTAACCATCACTAACAGAATAGTGGTCAAACAAAGCTGTAGCGTTCGTCTCACTCTGCACCTGCTTTGATGTGGCTCATATCGCTGCTACTTTCATCAGTTCTCCCCTGCTGTGCAAATTTAGAGAGAAGGGGTCCCTCCTCCAATGGGATTAGCTTCAAACTGGTACTTGTCCAGTGGTGTTAAGGTTTTTGAAAAAGGCTTAACTAACCTCCACTCATGGGAGACTTCTGGAGGTTAATGTGGGCTCTTGGATTGTTTGCCTTGCAATTAACATGCTGGATGGCCCTACGGGGGAAGTCAAGAGCTGTAATAAGTAAGAAACAAGACTTTAAGCAACTGCACCTATGGTTACAGTTCTGTGCAGTAGGCAGTGTGTTTAGGACATGAAGTAGAGGCCTCCAGATACTTATATAAAAAGCCTGTCATGCTAACACTAAATCTTTGAATTCATGTATGATTCATTTTAAAGGCAGAGTTTACTTCTATTTCTAAGCATCACTTGTGCAGTGCAGACTTCTTAGTCCCTTGGACTTGGAGGTTTCATGGTCGTCTGGAGCTATGGACAAAAAGCCAGATGGCTCAACCAGTGGTAACATCTCACTTTTCAGAGACATGCAGCTTGGAGAGAAAAAGTCTGCAACTCTTGAGCCAAGCTTTTTGAAGCCGAAGGACACTTGGTGAAAATGGATGTAGGACAAACGGCAAGGTGTTAAATCCAGAATTTGCTTAGTCTTACATATTGAATTGTCACTGCTTGCATTTATTTCATGTTTTCTAACTTGTTGACATCTTTTTAGAGAGGCCGATGGCCTTCTTGACATGGTCCCTGCAGGAGACCTTATTTTAGGCAGCACCAGGTGCACAATGATTTAGGCGTGTTACATGATACGGAGCGAATGCAGAGGGGATCTGCATGCAGTTCTGTGTTGAGATGGGGCAGGATGCTAGGGTTGGAGTGTATTGGTGGAAGGTGTCTGAAAGGTCAAGTGGAGGACGTAGGGTGCCAGGAATAGGGGTGTGAGATGCCTACTCTGTTTGCTGGCTCTGGTAGGGTGTTCTGTCAAGTGGGGACAGTCCATGCCACCCCTGACCTCTCGGTGTCCCGTTAGATGAACAATAGTGGGTCAAAGAAGTGCAAGGCTTCTTTTTTTCGCCCATTATACTTGCGTCCCACTCTTGTGGCTTTCTTGAATCAATTCACATAGACTCATTTCACCAATGTATTGGTTTCTTCTCTCTCCATTCCTCTTTGACTCTCGTTCTACCTCTCAAAAATACAGCGTTCCGAGATGCCTGAGGGACGGAACACAGACAGGACCTGTCACCATGACAACGGCTTCTGTGAGCTGCCTGACACCCAGACTCTATTGTGGGAGGGGGTGGCGAGAGAGAGAGCGAGAGAGAGACAGAAAGAGAGAGAAGGGAGGGTGTGGAATCAGACAATCCTGTTTTTCCCCCCTGGGACTTTGCGGTTTGCTCATGTTCACATGTAGAATTAGCATAAAGACAGAGAATGTAAGAGAGACAGAACGGTATATCAAGACTAAGATTAGAGCTAGAGACAAACACAGTGCTGCTGGGAGTTTGCCGGACACATGTCCTCTTGGCGTCCCCAGGGTCCGAGTGCCCATTTACTGTTTGAGATCAGGATCAAACCAACACATTTTCACCCTCCATTGCCGAAACACTTTGACACCAAATATTTGGTTTCCAATGTCACTGTAATCACGTTACAGCACAAGCGAATTTGCATTCCATCCATACTTCCTACAGGGCTAGTGCAATTAAAATGAGCTTCGACTTAATGGATTGTTAATTCGGCAGGTCTTAGTAGCAGTATTGCAGTTCCTCTGACAGAAATGATCACTATCAAGTGAAACTGTTGACTCTGTGTGGAGTCATGGCTTTCGCGTACCCTTTCTGTAAAGATGTGGTGGGATTTGCAGTGCATTGTGGTCAGTTGGAGCCTTGATGCCTGCAGTCAGGCTGTTGAGTGGAAGCAAAAGTGCTTTCCAGGTGGAAATTATCTACAGATACGGGTATGATCAAGCTTTATATGCACATTAGTTTATAATATAGTTAAGATAATGAAATGATTGAATGTATGTTGTCTGTATCATGAGAATCTTGATGCAGTTGCATGTGCTAAAAGTACCTTTTATTCTCAACTTGAGGGCGACCTTTGTTTTCCTGAGCTTACAAGAACTCTTTTATGGTAATATTGTTTTGTTCTCAAAGGAAAAAAGATGAAGAGTAGCCTAGCCTGTGCTGGGGCATGAAACTGGGGAGAGAGATATTTCTGTGAGGCTGTTTATTTATTGATGGGATGCTAACGCAGGTTAGCATGACATGCTCATGTTTGCACACTGCTGTTTGAAGATAAGTAACATGCTCTTGGACTCCTGAATGGCTCCTCTTCTTCTTCAGCAACGTTAAATGTGAGAATATAGGTGCTTTTGATTCCTTAAGAATTGTTTTGTTTTTTTTTTGTTTGTTTGTTTTTTTAAGTTAGCATTAATGCTACCTGTTATTAATGCTTTCTTTGGAAGTGAAGAACTTGAGTTATTGTAGATGGAAGACAGATTTGACCACTGGGTGGGCTGACCACTATTGGCCACAGACGGTTACAAGTTGGCTGACTCAGTTTCAGTGGTTTCACTCATGATCTGTATAAAGGGATTGTGAATTTGGACATCTGAGGAAACCAAAAGCCACTTTAACCAAGCTGAAGCTTGGAGAACGGAGAAACTTGTTTGGGCTCTTGATGTGTTGTGTCTGCTTTTCATTTGCATAGACTTTGTGTTCCTGTTAACTACGCTATCTTCACCACCACTTAACGTAGTTCTTCTCAGTTTCTTCTTATCATTTTTTTGTATCTAGGAATTCAGCCTGCCCTTAGTTTTTCTCCTGCGTTGTTTCTTTTTTCTTGGTGCCTCAAGCGCAAAGGTCTAGTGCTACAGACCCTTCATTGTCTGAGGAATGTACGTGTTTTCCCTTCTCCAAGCCCCTGTCTGGCAGGAACGAGGCCCTCTCTTTTTCCTTGTTCTTCCAGCTCCTCCTGGGTACCCACAGCCCGCTAGGTTTCCTCCACTTTCCCAGCGTTCAGACTCTGTGAATGTTAACTATAGTACATTAAGCTCCTTAACCCCGTAGCGGGAACTCCAGAGACTCTTTCCAAAGAGGAATGATTTCTGCCTGCTTAAAGGGCGTACTTGAAGAGAAAGGAAAGCGGACAGAGGGAGAGAAAGAAAGGGAGGGAGAGATGGGAAACTCCCCTTTTCAGCAGGCAACATCAATGGTCCCAATGGGAACGCCCTTCCCGCCAACCATTCTTGCAATGTATGGATTGTAATATGACCGCTTTGCATGTTTCACATTAGAAATAGGATGGCAACACTGGCATTAAAACCTTCCTACGCCCTATCCAACATTAATCACCCTCTCGCTTTTAGTCGTGTCTGCACTTAGAATGAGCCTTTCTTCTTTCCATCTTATCTCTGGATGTTAAGAACCGTGCGTTGGCCTCAAGTTGACATGAAAATAACAGACATGTGGTGTGTGAAGTTAATGTTGCTTATAGAAAGATATTGTTGTATGGAGTCTCTTTGGGTTTACTTGGTGGTTATGAATGCGTAAATAAAGAGTAACGCCAGAGCTCTGAATTTCAAAATGCAAATCTGTGAGGTGTATGAATGTCTTATTTTCTCATAATTTGGAGCTCATTACAGTGTTTTTGCTTGTATGAGGCCATTGTGAAATACCTGAACGGCTTCCGCTGTCTGTCTTGCTTAATTTACATGTACTGTAAGCTACTCCTGTTTGCATTAACTTTGGGCATGTTAGCTTCTTTGCCTGCAGTTTTGTATGATTTTATTTTTCGGAGGGTACTTGTATGATGTAGTTGAGTGATTATATGCATCGAGACTTTCCGAGTTCAAGTTTTTGTCAGTATTAATCATAATTAATGTTTGGGAATGCTTACTGTACTGTAATTGAACAATTCATCTTGTTTCTAGGTCATAAATTACAAATTGCCTACATCAACATGCTAAATGGCTAATTTGTTGTATTATCGTTGGTGTTTTTTTTGTTAATACTGAGGAAAAAGAGTTTGAAGTTGTGCATACTATTTGTGTTTTCCAATCTAAGTATGAACTTGGAGCTTCTCACACATTAGCTTTTCGGTTCAGTGTCGTTCAGTACAGTACATTAGTGTGGTAAAGGCTAATGTAAATAACAGGTGGAGCTGGGCTAGCCTATTCGTCTGTCTGTTTTTCAGTGTTTCACAGTTATACCGCTGCTTCAGCGTTTCAGGGCGGGAAACTTTCTCTCCACCTGTCCACATACACATTAACACACTTGTATCTGTACATGGCTTATGATTAGGCCCTTGAGCAAGCATAATTGTGGGCCACTGAGATTGAGAAAGCTAGGGGGTTCTGGGAATACAGTACGTGCATATGTGTGTGCATGCAGGGTGGGGGTGTACATGAGGGGTTTCCTCAGCAGATTTGTTTACTGGTAATTAATTCACCTGATTGATACAACAGCTGTTGACACCATGGGAGGGAAAGAGAGGGAGCGACGGAGAGAGAGACCCCTCGTCATAGTGGCTTCCCTGTGTTACACAGTCTAGATTGCCGTCCCAGCGCCCCATTGATTAAAAGGCACATCTGTCAGCCAGCACGGCTGATTATGGCTGCCAGTCCTCTCTGGCTAATCTTTATGGAGTCAACTTCACTGACAGAGTTATTGGAAATGGGGGATGTTGGGAGAAAGAGCGGAGGAGGCAGCGAGTGTGTTGAAATGCAGTATGTTAGAAGAATGCTGGTATCTTGGATGTTTATTTCGGGGATGTTTTAGGGGGGGGGGGGAATGCTTTTCGACTAGAGATGTCACAGTAATGAAATCTCAGTCGAAATAAAATCAGTACTGTTCAGTCAGATCAGTGTAGAGAGTAATGGGATAGTTCACCCCAAAAATGCACTCACCCTCAAGCCCTCAGCTAGGTGTATATGATTCAAAATGGTGCGTCTATCCACAATAAAAACACTCCACACGGCTCTGGGTGGACGTCGTATGCTCGTTCACGACAGGATGGTGTAGGATGCAGGTGTAATGTAAGCCTTGTGGAGAATATGCTAGTCTCAAGAGAACCATGTTTTGTTTACAGCAAAGAAAAACTAGTCTCCTTTTGGCTGGTATCATAATCCTCTAGCAATTTATTTCTTTATTTACAAATACTTTTGTACTTTTAATTCATAACTGCTGTTTCGTTTTAGTTGTGGCCAAACTAATAGACAGTAAATATTGTTTTCACATAAAGTCGAGATGAATTTCACGTTTGCAGATCTGTAATTTCCATTCCACCGTGTCACTCGTTTAGCATGTGCTGAGTTGCCGGTGCGTTTGTCGGCTGGTGATCTGGGTTACCCTGCTCGTCTGAGCACAGATAAGGTAAGATCCATTCCTCATTCTGGATCCCTGCTCCAGATCGATGCCCAGATTAAGCCTTTCCCCCGCCGTCTGCTGGCCAGCCGAGCCCCACGATTGATACTGATAATTAAAATAGCAGCGGCTAATTACTTCTGAGGGATCGGACAGTGTTACGTGTGTGTGTGTGTGTAGATGTTAGGTGAACGTATAGGCCACCGATAATACTCATGGGTTATTAATAATTAATTAGGTACGTTTTATTGCTGATCTGCTTGCTATCTGCTATTATACAATCAATGTACTCAAAATAACGGTGCATATGCTGTTGGCAGTGTTGGATGCTTTAAAAATCTGTGTGTGTATATATATATATATATATATATATTATTTATATGTTGGTGCGGTCACATTTTTGTCAGATTTGACATGGAATTGGAATTTTTTGAAAATTGTGAAGAATTTCAAATGTTACCAAAAAAATTTCCATTGTCAAATTTAGGTGACCGTGTGAAATCTGTCCCCCCTCTCATGCAAAATTCCTTTTTGATGTAAAACATAAATGTGCCTTAATGGTCAAAACCTTGGAAAGATTTGCGCCTGTATAATGTATTTGCTTTAAGGGAAGAGGGTAGGACGAACATGCAAAGCATGGTGTGAGAAGGGTTAACAGGAACTGGAATGTGTCTGTTTATGTGGTTGAGAGGGAGAGAGATAGCAGTAGCAAACAGCCAGACCTATCAAAAGCCACAGGCTCCTTTAAACTCTATCTTCATCCTCCTCTCTCAGTTTCTCTCGCTCTAACTCTCTTTCGCTCCCTGGCCGGGCAAGTGATTGACGGCCTGAGGGTTTTAATGGGCACCGGAGAGCGGGAGAGCCAAGGTCTGAGTTGTCATGGCAACAAGCCGATTGGGCCCTCTGCCGCTCTACCTGAGTGCAGCGGAGTCGCACTGCGTGTATGCGCATGTGTGTGTGTGCTACCAACAACTCCCATTCCCGCTGAAGGGCTGCTGGTCATTCTGGCCAGTGATTTCCTTTCAGCTCATCTCTTTGTTTTAATTAAAGCATTCATCCGCCCGCCTTCTGCATTTTCACTTGTTCATATATGCTGTCTGAGCCATTGTGCTGGTTAAACCTACACCAGCCACCGTGTAAACAAAATCTCACCGGCCCGATCTGTCACTCAGCCCCTCCTGCTCCTTAACCAAACACACTCGCCAATCCCCTCCACTGCATGCAAACACGTTGCCTGGCCATACCTCACCTGTTATCTGCCCAGCGCCAGCCTCCGGCCCCCTTTTCTTTCCTAGTTTATGAGAAAGTGCGTCCTTGTATATAGATTACATGCAAATCTGTGGAGTTTCTGTGGTGGTTGTTGCTGGAGCATGTGATTGTGTCATTGTGTCACAGTTGAACAAAAAAAACTTAATTCTGTCACTTACTCACCATCATTTAAGTCCAAACCTATATGACTTTATTCCATGGGAAAATAAAATGTAGAATATGAAGCCCTAAAGGAATTTTAGAATTTGGTCTTATAGATTGTGTATGCCTTTAGGGTTCAATTTGCAGCTACATATGTTTGAGCTACAGACCGAGGTAGCCTGTGTATGTTGGTGCATGGAACGGTGCCCTTTGCCCTCTCAGGGTCAGCGGTGAGTGTCTGGGCTATTTAGGGTCAGCGGTACTGAGGCGATTTACCCTCCTCCGCTCAGACGAGAGCAAGGTATCTGATTACAGGATGGAGGAGGGGGGCTGGGTCGTGTGTAATCCCTGTCTACCCCTTCTTTACCGTCATGGGAAAAACACTGCTGAGTTTGGCTTTGTCTGGGGTGTGGGGGGGCCCAGGCTTTAACCTAATGGACTGCTTACATATGTGACGAGAGAATCTAATGTATTATGGAATTGTGAAAAGCTGGAATTACTCAATGTACTCGAATAAATACATGAATGGTTAAAAGGTGGATTTTTTTTTTCTGACCAGACTTTGCTTGTTTCTCTGTTTTAGAGTGCGGCAGCAGCTCCCAGTCCTGTAATGGGCAACATGCCGCCCAACGACGGCATGCCAGGTGGACCCATGCCTCCCGGCTTCTTTCAAGTAAGGGTTGCTCTCTCCTCCCCCATCTTCCCTTTTAACCTCCTCCTCTAACCCTGTGCGTTAAGCTTTTACTATTTCTCTGTCCCTCACCCCACCCCTCCTTTCACTAACCCCCTTTAGTTCTTCTAATCCCCGTCCAGGTGTTTCTTTCCCGCTATCTCTCCCTCTACGTATTTCCATTCATTTCCATTTTGTGTGTCTAAATTAGTAGTTCAGTACAGTAGCAACTCACACTGACACAGACAGAGAGTCGTGGCCCCTGATCTGAGATCAGTGCGAGTACCTCGACAGTTTAATCCCTAAGGCCAAAATGGGTAAAAACATGCGTGCTTGGTTGTAGCTCTTTGGCAACGCATATCTAACAACATATCTGTGTATTTTAAATTCAGGGCTGGGATTTGGGGGAATGCTTAGGGGCATAGTTCCCAAAGTCAAGGTGCCTGTGGGAGTTTCTCCGCCATAGTGATATTTATAGAGCTATTTATAGTCAGACAAAAGCTAGTCACCTTCCTAAATAAACACACACTACCTTAGCAAGACAAGCTCTGTTAGTCAAGCATTATTTGTATTCTTTTGTAGGCCACTTAATCAAGCTATTTTACCAATTATTGTCTGTTTCTAGTACAAGTCATATGCAAATTGCATCTCTTTATTCTATATTTGCTTCTAACTTTAAAGGATTTAGTGGTTAGTAGAGCATGAGATATGTATGATCAGTCATCAGGTACAGTAGCTAGCAGGGCAGATAGAGCATCCTATGGAATATATATTCAAGATTCATTAGATTTAAAAAAAAAAAAAAAAAAAAAAGTTGATACACAGAGGAATGCGAATTGCGAAAGGACGAAATGTGAATGAATTAATCGATGATTAAATCGCCCAGCCCTAAGATTTAAGAACATCTTACATTAGATGGAACATGTAACTCTTGATAAGAGTAGATGGAAGATCAGAGCGTCTGATAGAGCAGCAGATTGAGGACCCAATGAACTCAATGAGATATCTTGATGGTGAAGAATATTAGAGAGAGCCTCCAAAAGAGTAGATTTAATGTCAGGTAGAAGGCAACTAAAGAGAGCGCTCTATCTGCCACTCTTTACATACCCTCTATTCGTTACAGATTAGATGAAGCAGCTGATAGAGGATTTCATGTAGTCAATGAGATATCTTGACAAAGAAAGTTAGATAGAGCATCTAAATGAGTAGATAAAATGCCAGATAGAAGATGGTGGCAGATAGAGCATCCTATAGAGTCTATATATTATAAGATTTGTTAGAAAATCTGATATGACATCTCGTTGAACATCAGATATTAGATGGAACATCTGATAAAGCTCTAGATAGACCAGATGATAGATAGAGGGTCCAATGGATCTAATGACAACAAATTGAACATTAGCTAGGCTAGAGCATCCAATAGTGTGTCTGATAAACCACTTATCAACATCAGATAGAGTTGTCTTATTCAGAATGTTGCGGATTGTCAGGTAGATTAGCTGATAGAGCATCCCATAAAGCAGAAGAGGCTGAGATGAGCATCAGGTAGAGCGTCACTTGGATTGGCAGATAGGACCCTGACATGGTCTTTGAGTTAAGGAGGAGAGTGTTAATGTTGTATGAGCCGTGTTCAGAGCAGGGAGCGATCTGACTGTTGCGTGAGTGACATTGCATTCTATAAATAGTGCCTGTGTGCATAAGAGTGAGAGAGAGAACTAAGAAAGGGAGGAAGAGGGAGGACTTTGTGCTCCACTGCAGTAATTCCCTCTTGGTAGCAGCCCAGGGCATGGCAGAAGAGAGGCATGGAGAGAGTGAAGACAGAAAATGAAAGATAAAGGAAGAGAGATGACAACGTGTCAACAATTGCAAAAAAAAAAAAAAAGGCGTGCGTTCCTGGTACGCTCCCTGATACCACGCGACCAGTGGCCGTGGTCTGGTGACACCAATTATATCTTGGCATATGTCCTAGTGGCCAGTATATCACTCTTTCACACCTCTCAAGAGCTAACTACTGCTCCCTCCCACTCGCATTGGCCACGACTGCTGGACACAGTTGTGCTAATAATTGGAGCTGCTCTTTTTGTAGCTGTTTTTAATGGAATTGCGGTTGGAACAAGTCACGATCCATGCTGATTTCATAATCACAATTTTAACTTTGTTGTTTCGAAAGGCGGACATTTGTGCTTCGTCGCCTCCTTTGCATGCCTTTTGGTTTTTTGTTTATATTTTATTTCTCTAATTGGTCATTAGTGCACATCTGTCTCATATGAATTTGTGCACCAATGTATTTTCACTAAACCAATAGGGCCGGGACGATACTGAGATTTTCAATTTGCATCGCGGTTCCATCGGTTCTGAGCCTAGATTTCAACAGCAGATGGCGCTCCAATCTAGTTTTTATTTTCTGTTTGTGTTCGACCGAGTTTCACCTCAGCTCAGAATGCTTTTAAGCTACCAGATTAATGTAAAAACAACCCAATGTGAACACCCTTGTAATTGGCTTCAAGCTTTTTTGCAAATTTGATTATTATTTTAGGATCTAATGGGTTTGTTACGCACATAGCGCCATTTGATGTTAAAATGCATTTGAAAAATCTCAGAATTGATGCTGAATCATTTCACAACTCGCGGTGCGTCGATGTATCCAAGCCCTTACAAACCAATGTAGTCTGATCCAGACAAAAATGGGGACAAAAACAAATCTGTAAGAAATCATTGTACTCCACTAAGAAGTACGCTGTTGCAGTTGAGTTGAAACGCATTCTGGTAGTGGAGCTAGTCAGCCAAAACATGCTCGCCTGAGCCTCTGTTTGTGTCTCGGGTGCTGCTCTAGATGCAGTAGCGATAATTAACACATGCGACCGCAGTAGCTGCCGTGTGATCTGCGCGACAGGGACGAAGGTGAAGAGGGCTAACCCTCCTGTACACGTTTCTCTAGACTCTCCTAATCTATACCTTGCAGGCCCAGACTCCCTGCAACCTCCTGCAGAGAGACAGGGAGTGAAGGAAGAGAGTTTAGGGAGAGAAACACAAAGCTTGCGTGCTGGCGTCTGGCCCGGTTCTTGGAAATTTTGTATGATGATTTCTTTTTTTTTTTTTTTTTTTCTTCTACCCCCTCCACCCCCATTGCATTGGTCGGCCTCTTCAATAATCTTCACGTCGAAACTCCACTGCACCAGTTTCTCTTGGGAGGACAGACTAGCAAGGGGAGAGTCAGGGAGGGAGCGAAGTCAAGAAGCGAAAAAAAGAAATAGTTTCAAGTTCGCTGGAAACATCTGAAATGGATGGGTTTGTTTTGAGGGAAGAAGGTGGGAGAATTTCATCAGCCCTTCTCCCACAAAAACCTCTTGAAAACCAACAGAACGCTGAGAAAAGTGAAAGACTGACAGACTCTAGAGAGAGAGAGTTCCATCAAGGTTAAAAGGACTGGAGGATCTTGTTCAGACTTGCTGCGAGGTACGGGAGTCTTGGGACATTGAAATAGTCCTGTTGACAAAGAAATGTCCCAACATTCGAGCAAATGTCTGTCTACTTGTGTGTTTTCCTTGTTTCGAAGTTGCCAGCCTTATGGATTGTTTTAATTGAGTTTGCATCATTTTCAGTTACTTCTGAGGTCAGAGTGCCTTTCTTGTACAGACAGGTTTACGAGATTTTGCCATTTTCGGCAGTTAAAGGTGTCTGTCAACGTTTAGACATCCATTACGTAAGCCATCGTCACAATTTGTGACTGATTTCCTGACAGTTGTGCTTTTTGCACAGAAATCTAAATAATTAATTGATGGCATCATTTGGGGTGACTTAAAAGTCCCAGTTACCTCCCTGTTGCGCATACGCTTGCG
This sequence comes from Enteromius afrohamiltoni, assembly GCA_034779775.1. Lineage (NCBI taxonomy): Eukaryota > Metazoa > Chordata > Actinopteri > Cypriniformes > Cyprinidae > Enteromius > Enteromius afrohamiltoni. Next base: position 7,506,899 of record JAUYWG010000060.1, on the reverse strand, counting down.
AGATTTCTTGGCGTTTTTGACAACCGGAGGTTTTCGATTACATTTAGACCCTGTATGGTACGACACATTGCATTTATCGTCTCTGTTCGTGACAGATTCTGTGACAGCTGCACTTATCAGAATAATTACTTCCAAGACAAGTGAAAACCATCCTTCTGAAGCAGCACACCCTCAAAAACATGAATTGCACAATCCCACGGCGTTTGCCAAAGAAGTGGTTGTAATTTTTTTTCGTAATGTACACAGAGACAACAATGAAATATGCATTGTGTTGCTGTTCCATGCTTTGTTTTGCTTGGTACTTTGTGTCCCGGCTGTCACTCGGCAAGTAGCTACACACTGCCCCCTTTTGGTCAGGAAGCGCCATTGCTTCCCTGAAATGGTTGGACTTGTGGTTGCTGCTGTCCTCTATGCCACTGTCCCGCTAGGAATACTATGTGCTGTTCCCTTTCTCGGCGGGAGGGGCTACTCTTGATGGGCTTGTAGTTCGGTGCCAAGCCGTTATCTCCTTAGCTGGGTAGAAAATGATTTTATTAATTGCTTCATTTAACAACCACCCACCCTCCCCACCCAAGACACACGCACACAATCCAGCCCAAGTTGTTCCTCAGTCACTCTCTACAGGGATGTGGTGCAGGAACAGGCGTCTCGGTATAGGCCATATGCCTATCCCACTTACCCATAATGGACTCCATTGAGAGACGAGAAGGAGGCCTTGTGGTTGAGCTCCGTTATGGGGTTCAGCAGCTGCCCAGCCCTCTAGGAGATGCCCTTTTCTGAGGAATAAAGGGTAGATTTATTACAAACCAGGACTGTTGTTAGAGACCATTAAAATCATCAGCTTTTTCTTTACCAGTGAGACTTCATTGGTCAACCAACTTCAACAAAGACCAATTTAATGGCATGTTTATTGTTTTTCAAATTTAACGTCTCTTAATTCTACTCTTTCTTCCCTTTCTCAGGGCCCACCCGGGTCACAACCATCACCACACTCACAGCCCCCTCCACACAACCCTAACAACCCCATGATGGGTCCACACGGCCAGGTAAAGACCCTTTTCTTGTACTTCCTCACACATAACCTGTGTTATAGACATGCATTGGGAGCAGCTTTCCATTCAACCTTTTCCATTTTCACACCTTTTATTTCCTTCATTCCCCACTGTTATTTTTGGAAAAAGCTTGATTTTTGTCTTATTTCTATCTAGTTGTGTGCAAACCTTCAATCAGTGAGCTTCCTAAATGACTAGTCGACTAATATGACTTACTGCAACACTTCATTTACGTTTTACAAATACACTTTATAAGGGAAATCGAACCTATAACCTTAGACTTGCTGCCATAATTAGAATAGTTATATAATAATGATTGATATGTTATTGATATCATTATCATTAGACTAGACTATATTATTACAAGAATATTATATTATATTTTATCAGCTAATGAGAACCTATAAGCATTTGTAATAATCATTATTGATGTATTATTGATATAATTTTAATAAAAGAGGGAATGGAAACCATTATTTTGCCATTTAATAAATTATTAAATCTAATTAAAGTATATGACATAAGTGAATACTTTATAAAATATAAGAAAAATCGTTGGACAACTGGTTTGACTATCATGACCCTAGATAGAGCTCAAAGCAGTACATTACTTCATTCTGTTTCCTTTCTCAAAAAACACACGCGCACGCACACATTCCTCGCTGACAGTGACGATGTTACCAAATAAATAATGCAGGCTGCGGCCCAGCCCGTGAGGAGTGGAAGTTCATCTAGCAGACCTGGACCCTCCCTACACCCTGCACTCAGTCCTTCATAGTCCATCAATATCCTATTAATAATGCAACATGCACCAACACACAAACATGCCCTTGCGTTTACACATGCAAGCATAAACACAGGCTCTCTAACACACATACGCAAACACCAACACATCCTTCCAAACACACAAACTTGCTGAAACTCTGTAGACAGAGTTAAAAAGTTGTTGGATCCAACACTGAATAAAATGACTTAATACTTTGTGATGTAATAAAGCTTTGAGCGATAGATAATTTTGTCGCATGATTTGTTTTTATTCTGGTGGTGTTGCACTGGATGACCTCGACCACAACGAAATTGCTGCTTAAAAAAAAAAAGCCTCGTGACTACATATGAAACCTCAAATATGCTCTTATTTTGCTGTGTTACAGCGTCGGCCAGCGTTTGTGCTTTCAGTGTGGATAGAGTAATTACTTGTTGCTGTAACTTGTCGCTTCCAAGACGGTTAGAATGATGTCTGTATTTTTTTGTTTGCGCGCCGATTATCGCTGTCTTGTCCAATCTCACTGTAAAGTCTTGTTTAAAACGCTGTGTATTTTCTCGATTAAACAATATGACTTCTTCCTCTCCAGCAGATTTCTTTTATGTAATGTGATAGCGCCCCCTGCTGGTTACTATTGCACTGCGCATGTCAAATACTACATACTAGTAATAAATTCAGTAATAAATCCATCAAATGTCATGATTAGGCGGTGAATAACTTTTCCTAGCATCGTATTTAATCGTGAGAGGGTTAGAGCATATGTTTTCTTACAAATAAAGCATGATATACTGGAGCATACAGCATGTTAAAGTATTACTGTTCTGCTAATGAGAGGTTATCAATGGCATCTTTTGATTGACAGCTCCTATGCTCTCTCTCCATAGCCTTTCATGTCTCCACGGTACCCAGGCGGACCCCGCCCATCACTCCGCATGCCAAATCAGGTACCGACCCATTATTTTTTTGTTGTTTTCTATTTCCGTTTCCTCTGCTTTGGCTCTTGTTTCATGCACTTTTTCTTGGTTTCAGCCTCCCGTTGGAGTCCCAGGGTCACAGCCACTCCTGCCAAACAGTTTGGACCCCACCAGACCGCAAGGTACTGCACTGCGCCATAGAGTTTTACAATCAGTAATGTTTGGGGATATTTGATATGGAAGAAGTCCAATATGTCAGGCGTTTGTAAAATGAATGCGTTTTATCTCCTCCATTAGGACATCCAAACATGGGCGGCCCGATGAGAATGAACCCACCCAGAGGAATGGGAGGCATGGGTCCACAGGTTAGCTGACATTGCTGTCAATCTAAAAAAATAATCATAGAAAACCTAAAAATATCAGTGGAATTTAAATAAAAATAAAAGTTTGAATTAATAAATAATTGAATAAATTTATGCAGTCTGAAAATGCATACATATATTCATGGGAAATGTTTATAGAAAGAGTATCCGGGTGTTTATTAACTTGTGTATTTAAAGTATAAATTAGTTGTTGTGATTATAATTAAAAATACATCTGATGAAAAAACTTTGATGGAAAATACTTATTTAATTAATTATTTGAGCATTAATAGTCTATCTATTTGGAGATTAGATATTCCTACGTAATCATACAATATACTGTACCTATATTACGTAATTAGCCAGCAAGCATCTATCTAAAATTAGATAGAATTAAATAAAATGAAATTAATATTTCCTATATTGAAATAGATTTAGTTAATAGTAGCAACACTGTTATGTATTTCATGCATTCTTTTTAGTTTCTTTACAGATGCTATATCGGTATAATATCGGTTATTATCAGTGATATTAGAATAAAAAAAATACATCACTGTTGACAGATATTAGATAATTTAAAATTTTTGCCTTTTTTAAAGCAATTCACAAGTACCTTCTTTTTACAGTGCTATAACATCTTTCGTATATTTCTTAACTTTTGCAATCTCTGCATTTGTAGAATTACGGCGGTGGAATGAGGCCTCCTCCAAACTCTCTCGGTGGTCCTGGAATGCCTGGCATGAACATGTGAGTCTCCACCGCGGTATAACAAACTCACACCGTCTATGCCACATTTATATACACACCCTAACATTTCTTCTTGTGTTTTCAGGGGTCCAGGAGGTCGAGGGCCATGGCCTAATCCTAACACAAACTCAGTGAGTAGTTCTTTCTGATCATTTTAATATCGCGACGACTGAGAGAAACCGCTTCATAGTATCTCTTCTTCCCACAGATAGCATACTCATCTTCATCACCCGGAAACTATGTGGTGAGTTGCACGCACAAGATTTTGTTTCACCCTCTCTCTATTTGCCCGAGATGCGTTTTTGTGAGTAATCATTTTCCATGTTCATCTTGCAGGGGCCTCCAGGAGGTGGCGGCCCTCCAGGAACTCCCATCATGCCAAGCCCAGGAGGTCAGTTTCCTTTCATCTAATCTATCTGAATTTCATATGAGCCTTCTTTTATTGAAAGCTCATAACAAAAGTTGAGGAATTACCTCTGTGACTGGAAATTAGCCTAAAACGTAAAGCTCTTGTTTTGGAAAATGTTATTTGAATACATCAGATTGCGTAGAAGAAATGTCATCTGTTTTCTCGCAGACTCTACGAATTCCAGTGAAAACATTTACACAATGATGAATCCAATTGGCCCTGGTGGCAACAGACCGAATGTACGTTGACCGTTGTCATGCGGTATGAAAAATAGTTTAGTCCTTTGTTAGAATTATAGATGTTAATAGTATGTGTTTGTACAGTTCCCTATGGGGCCGGGGCCTGATGGTCCGATGGGTGGAATGGGATCGATGGAGCCGCACCATATGAACGGGTCTTTAGGTGAGACTTCATAATACAAATAGCTAAAATGTACAAAATAAATACTTTGACGTTCTGAAATGTATCTGCTTTTGATTACAGGCTCAGGTGATATGGATGGGTTGCCAAAGGTGAGAACTTAATACCTGGATACATATAAATCGTTTTTTTTTTTTTTTTTTAAGTTATTTTATTAAATGTTTTTTTATTTAAAAAATGTAAAGTAATTTTAGTATATCAGTTTAAAGCATATTTTAATGCTAGTAATTTTTAAATTTTTATACTTTTGCTTATTTTTCAGTTTTAGTCATTTTAGTATTTCCATTGAAATGTATTTATTTATTTGCCAAGGCAACAATCATTTTTATTTAAATAGTATTTTTGTTTTGGCAAAAACAAAAAAGAAATGGTTAACAGAAACAACACTGATGTGCATTTTACACATTTTTTACAATTTCTTTAGAGATGCATATGGTTTTGGTGTAATATCGGTAATCGGCTGATATTAAAAGTTTTAAAAATACATCAGAATCAGCTGATATAAGATAATACATTTTTCATTCTAGCTTTAGCTGTTACATTTACGTTACATTTGCTGTCCTCTAACATGGATTGGATGTTGATCTTTTAAATGTTAGTTTAATAAAACCGTGTATCTAATGAAATTGAAACCTTTAGCATATCTCAATATCCAGTTTTCGTGCTGTACATCTTAATATTTGTGATGCCTAAATCACTTGTAGCTTTTAAGTGATTATTTCTCTCTCTCTCTCTCTCTCTCTCTCTAATTTTTGGAGCAAAAATAATGTCAATACTGGCCAATTATCGGTTATTGATCATTACTTTATTGGCCAGAATTTAGAATTATGCATCCCTAAGTTTCTTGTTAGAAGATCCATTTACACTCCATTTTGTGAGTTTCTGTATACAATATTTTTTAAAAATGACAAATGCAATGAAAAATGCAAAAACGAAAAATCGGCTTTTTCTGCTTGATTTTCTGCTTCTTATTGGCCAGAGTTTGTTTTACTCCATTTTGTGAGTATTTTTGCTCAAGTCTCTAATCATCCTACATCTGGGTTTCTAGAACTCTCCGAACAACATGGCAGGTATGAACAATCCCCCAGGAACTCCGCGGGACGATGGGGAGATGGCAGGCAACTTCTTAAACCCATTCCAAAGTGAAAGTGTAAGTCCGCGTCATACCGATATCCACACGTACATTACGAATATACCTACATTCACTTTACGGAATAGTCTAAATATTGACTCATTACAACATATCAGATGATATTATCTCATTTTGTCCCTCCACTCCTCTTCTCGTTTCAGTATTCACCCAACATGACGATGAGTGTGTGATTTTTCTTTTTTTAATTTTGTTTTAATCTTTATTTTTTTAACCCGTCCCCCATCCCACTTCCTGTTCTCCTCCTCTTGCTGCGTTCGGCATGTTTTTTTTGTTTTGTTTTTTTTTTTGTTTTTTTTGTTTTTGGGGCTCGATTTTCAACTCCCCACAACTCCCTTAAACACTCTGGGCTGGCGTGGTGACGCCCTTCAGCCGCTCGACATGGCCACGGAGCGAAGGACGCCCAGTACAAAGCTGAAAGAAAGCAGGCATCGGGTCTTCAGACGGACTCAACTTGCCTGCCAGGCTTCGTCACTGGATTGGGATGCTAAGGGCCCTCGAATGAACCACCGTGTGTGTGTGGGACTGTGCCAGGAAGACACTTCATAACCAGCTGCTCATCAGCGTTGAGGCTGGTGGCTTTATTTCAGCCCCATTTTCTCATTTTTTTTTTTTTTTTTTTTTGTCGGCAATGAAACACTGAAACCTGCGGTTGTTTTGATTGCTGTGTACATTTTAAAATGGAAAAAGCTAAACTGGTGACGCTAGGGGCAGGAATGGTCTCATTAAAATATATTTGTATATTATTGATAATATTATTGTTATAATTTTCATAATTGCTATGATGATGATGTACTCATTTTATGGATTTTCCTGTAAAGGGCACATTTGTATCTCAACAACATCAATGACAGAATAAGCACACATTCAAATGCACAATGACACTTCTGTTTACATGATTTTAGGTAATTGTTTGTCTCTTCGTTTGAGTTTGTTTCGTCAGATGTCTGCATATACCTCTTCCTGTGTTCTGATGTCATCACTACCGAGATGTACAACCTCAGTTTTTGTGTCTCTGTCAGCAAAGTGGCTACAATCACTGGTTTAATGCACCCGTCTGCACTGTATTTTAAGATTGGAGTACATTTCGAAGTCTGAAAGGGTGACGTTGCATATTCACTGCCATCCATTCTTGCCTTGGTCACGAACGGTCAATAACGATACACTTTACCATCCGCTCTAGATGATTTTGCCGCCGATAGTTACGATATCATTCGTGTTCATTGTAATTTTGCCACTACGTGTTTGCCACGTTGTTTCAGAAGTCTTTTTAGAAATATTATACCCATGTGTTTGTAACAGTAGTTGGAGGCAGGCTGCTCTTACAAGCACGAGTTTCCTTGTGCTCTATAGTCCCATGTTTGTAAATATATCTTTTTGTTTTGGTTTGGTTTTTTTTTTTTTTTTTGGTCATGGACCTTATTGGTATTTTCAATACACTACTTGTCTGTGAAGCTCATGTGTGGTTCTATGTCTTTCTTCAAATGAGGTTGCCGGAAACAAAAAGAGTCACATTTTACCTCTAAACTAAGATTAGATTAATTTAATTCACTATTTTGAGGCTATTTCTTTTTATATTCCGACAAGTGCTGTCACCATAAATGAATCGCATCCAGAATAAAAGTTTTTTTTTATTTTTTCTCTTTACATACGTGTGTGTGTGTGTGTGTGTACTGTGTTTATGTATATATAAATATATACACACACATATATAGATATTTAAGAAATATGTATATATTAATATAATTTATATATACATATATTACATTTCTTAAATATATAAAAAAATATATATGCGTAGTACACACATTATGTAAACAAACTTTTAGTTTGGAAGCGAATAATCACAATCCATTTGATAATTTGTAATATATATGATGATTTGTGTAAAAAAAAAAAAAAAATTCTTTCAATTTCTTTGTACATAAAAGAATAATTGACAAAAAATCCCATTGACAAATTTGTAACCTCATAACCAGCCATTTCATGCCTACAGTTATTTACAGGACATCGATCATCGTGGGACATTCAAAATCACACATTTCTTGGTGTTCAGGTCGACCTCTGAAAAAAATTATTTAAATACTTGCCAGTCCATTTTAAAATGCTTTTGTCCAGTGACTTTATTCGCATTTTGGTCATCTGAGAGAACCAGGCTCAGCCTCCTGGTAAGTTCTGAAGGGATTTCCATGCTTGTTTTCAGTTTGTCTGGTACGCAGCCCTTAACCTTTCTTGACCCCCACCCCTGACCTTTGGTTTTCTGTAAATACTGTAAAATGCATTTTGATATCATTGACATGTTTTGATATGTCAGTCACAACCAATGAGTACAGCTGAAAATAAGTTATAAAGAATCTGTTTGTGTTTTTGTATTTTAAAGAGATGCTTTTGCTGGGGAAAAAAAAGGCAGATTGATGGTCACCACTATTGTAAATCAAATCCGCAATAGGTTTATGGATTTATTTCTTCACAAATAATTCCTTAAACGCCTAGTTGGTGTAAAGAAAATGGCTTGTTTTTGTGATTTTTAACACAACGGAAAGTTAACTGTGAGTCTATATGAATGTGAAAACGCAAACTCTGAGCAACCGTCAAATTCGTTAGCATATTTGAACTTTCAGACAATTTACATGGAGTTAAAGGTCATGAAGGCTGGAACTGTTCAGTTGCTCACTGACCTGCTTCAATGTCCGGTTGTTGGCCATCTCTGCACTTCTGTTGTGATGTATAATATTGTAACATTAGAAACGTTTGAGAGGAAAATGTGTATTTTGGAGCAAGAAGGGTCATGGGAGGGAATGGCAGAAATTTCTCTTGTAATTTTCGTTGTCCTTTCTTGCGACATGACAGTATTCAATATGAAGCAGTCTGTCCCATTGGGTTTGCTTTGTATTTCTTAGTAGGGTAGCTCAGATCTTTGTCCTAGGGCCTTAGGTGTCTTGTGTAGCTAAATATGTCCTTTGTATGTTTCTTTATATTGTAAAGTTTCTTTAGACTGAAAAAACAAACAGAAAATTTGCTTATCGAAAAGAAATGATTGCATCGACAATAAATGTAATTTGATATTTTGTGTTCCAGTTTTGTTATTTAAATGAAATTAATTGAAACACCTATAAAAACAATGCAAAACATCGATATACATTTGTAAATAAATAAATATTTAACTGTAGCTGTATATTTTATCAATACAAAAATATTAATATAAAACTGAAATATCAAAAAGTAATGTGTATAATACGTGTTTATGTTTTAGAAACTAGCTTATAAAAGTCCCCAGCAGTCGTCGCAACGACCTTGACGTCCTGACTTTTATTTTGTAAATTTCGAGCTTGACCGTTGACCTTTACCCGGAAGTTGCACAGATTGATCTTGTTTTGTTGTCAAAGTTGTTGCTGCGCATCTCAGTGTGCGGTTCCTTTGCAATTGCCGTAAGTATTTTTTTTTTTAATGTCATTTCATTTTCCCCTCGCACTTTTAAAACATTTACGGCGCCTAAACCACGAGACGAGAGCTGTTTCGTCACGCTGTATTGAACGCAGCGCGTGCACGGCGCGAGCTCGTCAAAGTTGCTGGAACGTTCTGGAAATGCTGTCATTTCTGCAGATAATTGCAGGGTTTTGAAATGATTTCGTGAATGCATGCCGTCACACTCGTAATCTGATGCAGATCTTGTAAGAGCTACTTTAGATACGTGTTTAACTGCTGTCCTAGGATTTAACGCTCCATTAATAAAAAAAGATATCCACTAACGTTACACACACATATAACATGCATATCACTTTATCATTTCTTCTAAATTGATATTTGTGAACATATTTCAGCTTATTCTAGGACAGTTGGAGTTTATATTTCAAAAACAAAACAAAGCAAAAAAAAAAAAAAATATATATATATATATATATATTTTTTTTTTGTCACTTATCTTATAAACACCAGATAATGTAAACACGGTCATCATTAGCACCACGGTGGTTTTGTAAGGGTTGCACTATCTTCTTCAAATGCATAAAGTGTACAGTAACATTTAAGTTATTCGAGGGTTTGCTGGAATATAACGTTATTTGTAATAGAAACCATTTTTGATAATTTTACTATAACTATGATTTCTCTTTCAAGAAGTACCATGTGGTATTTGAATTGTGATGTAAATACCATGTCAATATGATGATCATTCAGTATTTTTGCAAAGATTCCTCTGCATTATCCCGCTAATTACACGGCTACTTGGCACATGAGGAAAATAACTGGACATGAATATGAATTTGAAACATTTTATTGGCATATTTGTTTTAAATTAACTTTTTAATCCTTCCGCGAAACAATATAGTACCACGTGACTAACATTTAAACGTTAGTAAGACAATTTATAACATCTACATATAAATATATAATAACATGTATTTTAAATTTTCCATTGTTAATTGTGGTTGTCCGTGTTTGTCACAAGATGGCGCCAAACGGTAATCTTTGTTGGCGCGGAGGGATTTTAAACATACAAGTAGTACCGGCTGTGCGTTATTACTGTGGAGCGTTATTATTTGAAAAGAACGAACCTGCAAATGTCTCAACTGACCAATCAGAATCAAGGATTCCAGAGAGCCGTGTAATACGTCATTATACAGTTGATTATAATGGTATTATAAAATGATTGCATTTTTGCTTAATGCCAATGCATGTGTGTTAAACATATAGATGAAATTGTTTTGTGAACGCTAATAAGTAGGCCTACTATATTATGTTGTGCACACGCATAAAAACTGGAGTGGAGATGACATGGATAGTTAAAAGTCAACCAGCGTTGGTTTATAATTTACAGAGACTGCTGTTGGCAAATAATGTGTGCTGATTCTTCTAGATTTCCTTCTAGTCACACGTTGACCCTCCTGCTGAGGATTTTCTAGAAATCCATGTAAAGAAGTGCATAAATGTGTGCGTGTACGGGAGGAAGCTGATTTGCGTGAGAAACACAAATTCAGATGTTCAGCAGAATATCCAATCTGCTTTTTTGAAAGTTGCTGCTTCTCCTTTTTGAAGTTTGGTAATGTAATGGATTTATTCATCCATTTTGGTAAAAGTCAAAGGCCATCCAAGACACAGATGAATTTGTTTCTCAGTCAGATTGGGAGAAATTGAGCATTGCTTCACTTGCTCACCAAACGGATCCTCTTACAGTGAATGGGTGCCGTCAGAATGAGAGTCCAAACAGATGATAAAAGCATCACAGCAATACACGAGTAATCCAAACCGTTCCTGTCCATCGGTCAACATCTCGTGAAGTCAAAACAAGCAAAAAAAAATCAATTATCAAGACATTTCAATCCGTTGCTTTTGTGTAAAATACACACAATCCATAATAATGCTTTTTCCAGTGGATTAATTTGATGTTTTCATCATGACGGCACCCGTTTACTGTTATGAGCAAGTGATCCGACGTAATGCACACTTTCTCCAAATCAGTTCTGATGAAGAAACAAGCTCATCTGCGTTCAGGGAGAGTCGATTTGAAGCACGTTTTAATTTTTGTATGAGCTATTGTGTTGTTTTTGCTCCAGATGGCTGACGGTGAGGTTGTGGACGGCTCTGCTGAACACCAGCAGGTGGCGCCATCGGCTAAGAAATCAGGACGTGCCTCGCTGCTGGATAGCGGGGAAGACTTCACAATGCTGGATGATGTGGACGACGACGTGGACGACGACCTCCCGCCTTTAGAAGATGCAGGTGGAGGAAAGAAGAAGGAAAGTCCAGCCACAAAAGCAGATCAAGCTCCTTCTATAGAACCGGAAGAGTGGCTGGATGTTTTAGGTGCCCCTCTTTACCTCATCGTCATTGTGGCAGAGTATTTCATATAATCTGGATGCTGTGGTGTGATGATGATTCTTTTAGCTTGTTATGATATATTTTCTGTTTGCAAAAACAGGAAACGGGCAGCTTAGAAAGAAAGTTGTGGAAGCCGGAGCTGGTCCAGACAGCAGACCCCAGAGAGGCCAAAACGTCACCATTCATCTTAAAACCAGTCTTACTAACGGACCTGTGGTACAAGAGCTGCCAAACTTATCTTTTACACTTGGTGATGGGGATGTTCTCCAGGTATTATATTCAAATATGTTACAATAACAATCGTGTGATTTTTATTACATTAACTGCTATATGTTTTTAAGCTTTACTTTTGTTTATACTTCACATTTTCAGGAACATGAACTGATGACATTCTGTTGTTTTTATTATAATTAGGCACTGGATCTTACTGTACAGCTGATGGAAATGGGTGAAAAGGCGTTGATTGAAGCAGGCGCTAAATATGCATACGGTGCCCTTGGCAGGTTAGTTTATCATTGTGTATAAATAAATTGAGTTGTATGTTAATATTAATATTGTATACTGATATATAGTTTTATAGAAAATACATTTTATATTACAAATTAATTTTTCAATGCGTATTTATATATGTTTGAAATTAATGTTTTATGTGTATATAATAAAATTAATATATTCTTTACCATAACTGTATATAATTTAGTGTTGGGGTCGATAGACGATGCCGCCAAGCTCGCGATAAACGCGCTTAATCTATGGCGGCAAATCTACATCATTAATAAGCAAGCGCGGTAAATCATTTCCGCGAGAGGAAAACAGATGTACGTGCGAAGATACGGGTCCGCGAGCTCATTTCAAACCCTCGCACGCGCTCGATATGTCATCCTCTCTCACCTGCTCGCGCGAACACTGTTATTTTTGTCAGTCGTGGGGCGGGGCTTGGTGTTTTAGTCACAACAACTAGACAATAACCCAACCCCCAAGCGCCGCTTACGACGACGATATCATCGTCCATCGCGATGTTTCACGTTAGATATCGTACGATGCCAAATTGGTCAACATCGCCCAACCCTAATATAATTACATTATGTGTATGATTTAAAAAAAAGTATTATTCTGTTATGTTTTGTCCTTTCTTTTTTTCTGTTCATGCTCAAAATTCAGCGTTGAATCACAGAAATAAATGGCATTAAGTGATCTTCTTATAGAAAATGGTTATTTTAAAATATGTAATATTTCACACTGTTTTTACGGTGTTTGGGATCTAATAAAAGCAGCCACGGTGAGCATAAGAGACATCTTTCAAAAAACAAAAAAGAGCAGAAGCACATCCTCTGCTTGATCTCCTCCTCAGCTCTACACCAGCCGTTCCTCCTGACGCCGATCTCCTCCTGGAGGTGCAGCTGATCTCGGCAGAAGACGCCCCAGAGCTGGAGCTCATGCCGCCCTCGGAGCGAATCAGTTTGGCCAACAGAAAGCGGGAGCGAGGAAACGTCCACTACCAGCGCGCCGACTACGCCTTCGCCGTCAACTCGTACGGAATCGCACTACAGATCACCGAAGCCACTTCCAGAGGTGACACTGCTCTAGTTCCTGCTTTATGTCCCGATAAATCCTTGTGCATGTCTGCAATCATGTGCCTCTCATCTCAGTGGACATCAGTCAACAAGAAGAGGATGAGCTTTTGGACATGAAGGTGAAATGTCTGAACAACATGGCCGCTGCTCAGCTCAAGCTAGACCACTATGAAGCCGCGCTGCGCTCCTGCGTCTCTGTCCTGGTGCATCAGCCCGACAACGTCAAAGCCCTGTTCCGCAAAGGCAAGGTTGGTTTCCTGGAGAATGAAATAGCAATGCACTCCTGGTTTGGGAAGCAGCGGGAGAGGGTTGTTCGATCGTTTGGGTTTCTGGCCCCGGCGGAGGAAAAGAAATAGATCTTGAGTTGTGTTGAGATGAAATGTGGCGTGTGTTTGTGTCCGCAGGTCCTGGCTCTGCAGGGCGAGTATGCTGAAGCCATTAAAACACTCAAAAGGGCCTTGAAGTTGGAGCCAAGTAATAAGGTAACACACGTGACCCGTTTGTCTTCATTACAGATGATCAATAAACAATATATATTTGAAACGTATACAATTTTTATATGATTTTCTTTTTATTTTATATTAAATATAATACATTGGGTTATCTGTTGAGAACTTTGTTTTATATCTTTCTTTATTTATCTTTTGAGTCATTTTTTTATGATTTTATTTGATGATCTTGATCTTTTTTAATCTTATTTTATCTTATTTGAATTTTAACTTTGACATTTTTTTTAAATATCTTTTTATTTTCATATTATTTATTGTATTGTTTTAGATTTTATATCTTGTTTTATTTTTTATATTAATTTCTTATTTTATTTGTCTTTTATAGAAAACTTGTATTTATATCTTTATTTTATTTGGTCATTTTGTCTTATTTTATTTGGTCTAGATTTAATATCTTGGATATATTATTTTATATCTAATTTAGACTATTTTATTTATCCTTTTTTTGAAAATAAATTCAAAATCAATATTTTTATTTTATTTTATCTTCATTTTATTTTGCCTCTTATTTTATCTTTTCCTTATGTCCTTTATTGAAAATTGTATTTATCTGTTGAGAACTATTTTTTATTTTTATTTATTTAATTTACTGAATAAATTTTTTTGCCTCGTTACATTATGATAATAAATGAATTACATTATGATGACAACAAAACAAGAATCTGTGGAGAGCTACTATAGAACAGGTCCCAGAATCAACTGCGTCCCCCATTATAACCAGCAGGTGGAGCAGCAGACCCCTGAATTCAGTCAGACCGCAGACAGAACAGAGTGTTCAAAAACTCCTAGGATCACATTTCTTTCCTTGTCTATAAATAGCCGGGTCCCTCCACACACTTGCCATATCTAAAGCGGCACTGGGCTGCTCTGCTTACACAGGCAGATGGATGAGGTTCCCTGTGCCCCTCCATGATCTGACAGCTCCTGACTGCTGTATGCCCAGCCACCTACGTCTGCACATTTACACCTCTCTCTTCTCATGTGTCTGGCCTTTAGAGACGCTCCAGTGCAGAATTCCTTCATCCAAGCTCATCCCATCTAGCCTCTTTGCCTTTATCCTGCTTGTTATAGTCCTTAGCCAGTAATTAAACATTAGCAGTAATTAAACTAAATGGCAGGTTGTCATGGTGTAGTTTGACTCGGCCGGCTCCTGAAAGTCTACATTCAGAATGCCTTTCACAGCCCTCGCTCTTAACTTCTTAGTAATGACACTCCCTTCAATCTAATTAGCCGTAATTTAAGTGTCATGTTTTGAACTGGAATTAATCGTTTGCAGGTTGGCCTTGATTTAGCAGTGTTTCTTCATTGTAACGATCCTTTTTAAGTAGCCATATAAGGCATAGGTCAGATTTTTTAAATGATTCAGTTTGCAAATGAATCTTTTCTCAAACAAATCGGTAATTTTTTTGTCGAGATTCATTTAAACAATTCTCGACTGTGGAATAAATCAAGATTTCAAGATCAACTGAAATACTTAGTCTTGAAATGAATCAGTGAGCTGGTTTTGGATCAGTACATTGAATCAAACCGAGTGAACTCATTTGCTGAGATAAATCTGAATGATTCAGGTTCACTTTGACTATTCACACTCATCAATTCAGAAATGAGTCATTTTTTGGGGTCACATGGAATATGTAGTTATGACTCAAAATGAATAAGTGAACTGATTTTTTTTTTAAACCAGTCTTGAACTGAATGAGTCAACCAATTCACAGAAGTAAGCTTGAATGATTCACCCTGTTGAACAGATCAGTTCATAAATTCAGTCAAAAGAATCCTTAATAGTCAAACTATTTTTTGAATCAGTCCATTGAAACAAATTGAGTAAAATGATTTTATTAAAACATGAACAACCAGATTGATTCACACTCAACTGTTGAACAAATCTCCTAAACTAGTCTTTTTTGTAAAATCAGATAAATTATGTAGTTATGAAGCCGAATGAATAGTGAACTGATGATGTTGGCCAGCCTATTGAAGCAAACGGAAAAATGAACCAGTTCACTGAAGTGAAACCGAATTATTCAGATTCACTTGAATGATTCAAATCTAACGGTTGAACAGATCAGTTCACAGTTAATCAGTGAACTATTTCTTGAATCACTCCATTAAAACCAATTGAGTGCACTGATTTGTTAGTTTTGATTCACTTGAACAATTCACATTAAACTCTTCAGGAAATCGATTCCTAAATGAGTCATTTGGTAAAATCACATGAAATATGTAAGAGAACAGCTTTTTTAAAACCATCTTACTGATGCAAATTGAATAAATGAACCAGTTCATTCAAGTAAAAAGATTCTGATTCACTTAAACGATTCACACTGAGCTCTTAAACAAACGAACACATAAATGTGTCCTTTTGTAAAATTACATGAATTATGTAGTTATGAAGCAGAATGAATAATTGTACTGCTTTCTCTTTTTTTTTTTTAAACAGCCTATTAAAGAATGAACCTGAATGATTCAGATTCACTTGACTGATTCACACTGAACTATTGAACGGATAAGTTCAGACACAAATCTTTTTTACAAGTTTGCTTGAAATATGTGAGATTTATTCCAACCCGTTTGAACACTTTAGATTCATTTGAAAAACAACCAGCTGTTGAATCATTTTACTGGATCACTTCAAATGTGTAGCGTTGATTCAAATTTAAATTATGATTTCTTTTGCTTAATTGAAACAAACCATCTGAGAAAACCGATTCCCGAAGTGAATCGAACTCCTCGGCATTGGAAGAAACAAGTGTGAACTAAATATAACCACATTTCTGTTTGCGTTCTCATATATCGTCTTCACAGGCTAAAACTAGAGCAGATCGAGTCTATCTTCACTCGGCTATAGAGAGAAATAAAACTCCAGGGTCTTGATTTTGAGGGCATATTTAAAAAAAAAAAAAAGAAAAAAAGTTGTGCAATCCATATAAAGACATGTTTCATTAGCACAAGATGCTTTCACTTCTGCTTTTGTGTTCTGTGGCATTACAGCTGATATTGGAAAACAAGTGAATGTTTTCATCTTAAATCAGTTTACATCGTGGCTTTTGTTAGGCCTTCACTCAATCTCTGTCAGCACCGTCATGTTTAATCATTCTCGTGCCGCCCAAATGTGTTGGTGTGCTGCAGTGAGCAACAGTTTCATCAGCCTGGCGATACCACACACACACACACTCACACTCTCTATGCCCTTTCCTCTGCAGACCATCCATGCTGAGCTGTCGAAGCTTGTGAAGAAACACTCCGAGCAGAAAGGAGCCGAACAGGCCATGTATAAAAAGATGCTGGGTAACCCGACGAACACCAGTGTGCAGAAACACCGTGCCAGGTCCTCATGGGTGAGAGATTAAAACGTCCCCTTTTAAACTGTTTAACACCATGCGCCGCTTGTTTATGAGGCTGCACGTCTGTTTACTTAGGAAAGCTTGGGTTTTATGGATGACAAAGTGCATATTTATTTATTTAACCTGTGAAAGGGATAGTTCACCCAAAAATGATTAACGAATAAAAAAAAAAAAAAAAAAAAAAAAGTTTCAATCCCTTACGATATTTTTTGCGCAAAAATATGACATGGGACCAAGAAACTTGGCGTTTTCTTGTGAAACGTTCACTTTCTCTTGTAAAACTATTGAGTTTCCCTGAAAAACGTGGTGTCCTCTTACTCTTGGTGTATTGCGTTCCCCTTTGAATTCTCTTCGCAAAACCTGTTGCATTCTCTCAGCAAAATATTGCATTCCCCCGAGAAACCTCACGTTTTTTCACAAAAATACGTGCCAGAAGAAACCTTGCATTTACTCGCAAAGGCTTATTTCAATCAGCGGTGAAGGTTGGGAAGAAAACACAAAGCTTTGAAATCATTCATGAAAAATTCTAAATAATACATTTTCCTCCATTTGGATTCATTTCTGGGGATGTTCGATTGAAAGAGTTCTGATCTACTCGAACGGCCTACAGTCAGTTGTTCATTAATTGGACTGAATCAGTCTGAGTGAACAGTTCTGACTCAGATTCTGTAAGAAGTACTGTAAGATCTAAATGGCAGTTTTATTAAATAACGTCATCTCATCTCATTCAAACGAATACATCTTTGAGCCATTTCTTTTCTATTTCCAATTGATTCATTGACGATTCGGACTGTCTGATTCTCAAGTTCAACTCAAACCTCGCTGTTGCAAAAAATGATTAATCAATAATAAGTTAACTTGCCGAAATACAGTGTCCCGAGCTTGATTCCTTAAAGTCTGCATGAAATCAAAACTAACTTAATCTTGTTGGCACACTTTGCGATTTTTGTGGTAAGCAACTCATTCTGTGCACAAAAGTCAATCCACAAAAAAATACCTACGTTGTCTTTAATCCAAATTTGAAAATGCTCCTCCCCTCTAAAATGACGGCCTGTTCTGATGACATCAGTTTGATGGATTGGACACGAGCGTGACATCATTAACCACACCCCTCCAACTGTCTGTTAATTGTTTTATGAAACTCCTACTTTACTACATCCAATCTGTAGAATGGCATAGACTCCGCTATACATGAAATACTGAGATTGTTTTTTAGAGCTATATCTTTATCATAATCTTTATATTTATGAACGGGCCTCAACTCAAGAACCTTTCTCAATCCCGCCCCCCTCTCTCCCACTTTGCTTCCTGTCAGTTGTGATCTGAATATCCTATATAAACCATGACAAAGACATTTTTTTGTTTTACAGAGTCTCAGCTGGAAGTGGCTTTTTGGGGCTACAGCGGTTGCCATTGGCGGCGTAGCTTTATCAGTCGTCATCGCAGCTAGAAATTAACCAGAATTCACTGTGACGGGATGGATGACATGGTGCTGAAGACCTACGCCAGGCCTCCAAACACCCTACTGACCTTCATAAACAAAAACAAAAAAAGAATGTAATTGAAAGTAGAATGGTTGTAGTTCTGTTGCTGTCCATCGCACAGTAAGAGGTTTTAAACGCCGTTCACTTTTTACTTTCAATGCATGAAAGATGTGCTGGGGAGAAATAGATGTGAGAAATATTATATAATTCCTATTTATGTACAGAAAAATTCTAGTTATAGTTCAGAAATGTATCGATGTACAGAATGACGCTCTTCAGGTTGCTGGACACAGTCGTGTTTCGCTGCAGAACTCTTCAGTTACGTTCGTAAAGTTCCTTGATCTTGTTTTGGTGAACTGAAACTTGCTTGTGAATGGTCAAGAATATGATTGTATGCTTTTTCTTTTGCGGTATATACAGGCGTCTGATGCCAAAAAAAAAGACAACACTATTTCAAAAGTCCTTACACTGATGTGGTACGTTACTGGTTTTCACGCTTTCCTCTCCTTCAGAGGCTCCAAAATATCACTGGAATCAGCTGCTGTTCCTCAAATGATGTTCCCAGAGTTTCTCATTTTGGTAACCAGACACTGCGCGGAAAGTCATACAGACCTTTTCTATTTATTTTTTCAGCTCCTACCAGAATTAGTTTAATTTGTTTAGTGTTATTTATTTAGGATGAACAGACATGTGTTTTTTTTTAAAAAATCCTTATGATCCTTTAAGTTGATTGTCTCAGTTCCCCATTACAATTTTTGTAGTATTGGTTACTTCCAACATTCCCTTTTAAGGTTATTATTATTATAATTTTTTTTTTTTGTATATCCTATAATGAACTTTTGCACTGTCTCTTCATATGGTTGAAAATAAAGTGATTTCTTGAAAATTGTCAGAGCTACTTTATGAATTCTATATATATTTGCATTTCTTGAAGGCAATATATGTGGTCATAAAAGTGAATGGTTTTAATAGAGCAGCAGTATCGTGCTTTCTTGCACTTGCCAGCTGCTTTATGACGTACGGGTTCGATGAGAACGTTCTAAATGAACATTCTAAATAAAATGTGCGTGTAATGAAATACAGAATGTGTTTGAAGTAAATAAACGTGACGAAAGCTCATCCCTCTCGTTGGAGTCTGGTGGGGCATTCCCTATTCATGGGGTTTTTTTCCAGACATTGACGTTTTTCTGACGCAATTCTGTGAGTGGAAGCGTTCACTCCAAAACCTTCCCCCACCCCCAGCCAAGAGTTTTCCAGTGTACAAAAACACCACCAAACATGACCAAATCACACATTTCAAATCATACACGTTTGCCTTATTGTTAAAATACATAGCACAAAATAAATAAAACGCATCATGCCTCAAATCGCGTTGTGATGACGCCATTCATCGGTCATTTCCAGCTCTATCCAATCCGAGAGAAGCGAGTCGGATCTTTTCAGTGAAACGGTTCACTGACTGAATTGAGCGATTCTCGAGACAACAATTCTGGCTGGAATAACTTTTATTTAGCTTGCACTTTTAGTTTCAGCAGGTTCTTGACATATTTTCATATTTACACGATTTGTAAATACGAAACTATATCATTTATTTTTTACATTAATAAATAAATATATAGATATAGTGCACCACAAGCTAAATTCCTTTAGCGGAGACGCGTCTTTTGGCTTTACGGTGTTTAAAGACTACAGTTTCCTAATAAGCTTTAAAGGCTGTTTGAAAATGAGCTAAATTAATCATTTTAAACAATAACTACTTTAGCAGAAGTTAGTTCCTTTCTAATTGCCCAATTAGCTGAAGTGCTATCAAAAAAGTCCATGTCTGTACACATTCAAAGTAAGAGATGTAAATAAAAATTAAGTTTTGTGTAAGATGAATGGTCTAAATGTTATGTAGGATCTCAATAAGGTCATATAGCGCAGGTATATTTGTAGCAATAGCCAAAAACACATTGTATGGGTCAAAATAATATAATTTTTCTTTTTTTTAATGCCAAAAATCATAAGGATATTAAGTAAAGGTCATGTTCCATGATGATATCTTGTAAATTTTAAACTTCAAATACACCAAAATGTTTGCTATATTTTCATTGGCACCCATCAAATTAAAATTTTTATTAGTATCGCTGTCAACTATTGCCTTATCCTAACACACCATACATCAATGGCATGCTTATTTATTTAGCTTTCGGTTAATGTAAACATTTTATTCTAAAAACAAATTGACCCTCATGAAAGGTTTTGTGGTCCAGGGTCACATGACTTTAAAACTGAGGCAGCATAAACACCCAAATGACTAAATTTAATTTGTTCTCAACAAAAACGTGACTTTTTAGAGCGCTGAGGACGCGAAAGAACAGCCGAATCGTTTACGAACCGAATCTTTGAATCTTTTGTACCGATTCTCGGAAAAGACTCGGACTTCCCATCACTGGTCATCTCGCTGTCATGATTACCCCGAAACCACGCCCCCTCCCGCCTGTACGTAATTCACGCCTCATGAATAATCATATCCCTCGCTCGCTCGAGCTGCTTGTTGCGTTCACGGCAGAGGCGCGTGAGCGTGGTGGGAAATGCGAGCAAGATGGCGGCGTTGAAGGAGGAGCAGTGCTACGGACTGTCCTGTGGAAGAGTGAGCAATGGCAGCAACATCTCCGTCTATCACGTCAAGCTGACTGACAGCGCGCTGCGGGCGTTTGAAGACTACCAGAGCAACAAGGTAAGACGCGCGTCGAGCGCAACGCGGGGCTGGAGAAGCAGTGCTAACAGGCTAACAGTGAGCAGCAGGCGACAGTTATTTCCCTGCTTGACAGCAAATCACCCACTCAGCTGAAGAAATCCCCCTCAAAGCGAGCAGGAACTTCGGCGTAGCGAAGCGGTCCCAGCCCTCTGCTGTCGCTGCCTTCTTTATCAAGCGCTCCGCACACACACTAACCGTTAATTAACCCCTCCGCAGGTCATAAAACAAAATAACTTCTTGTGTGCGTGTTGGTCTGCTGGCAGACAGTCTGTAGTTTGGTTGAAAGTAACGGGGTTCCTGGAAAAACCTGGAAATGTCCGGGGGTTTTGGGATTGTGTTTTCCAGGTCAGGGAAAGTCGTGGAAGTGAAGTCATGAGTGGACATCTTTCTATTTATGCTTGGCTCTCAACCAGGGGCCCGGGGCCCTCAGCAAACTTCCAAGGGACCACAAGGTGCCTCGATATAGCTCCGTTAAAGGGAGTGAGAAATGAATTCAAAAGGTTGACAACTATTGATATATATACTGTGTGTGAGAGATAAATATATAATGTGTGTGTGCATTATAAACGGTTTGCAAAAAAACAAATGCAATGTCATATACGGATAATATTTATTTGTAATTAAATTTGTTAGAATTATATGTATATTAAACAATCTGGGAAAAATAAAATTACAAACACAGCTTCATTTGTTTTTGAAATTATTTCTTTTTTTTGGTAGTCAAATATTTGTTTGTTTATTTATCTTACAAACTAACAAGCTTATCTGCTTAAAAATAAATAAATGAGGTCAGGTATGTACTAAATTTGTTGAATATGCAAGTTAGACTGTAGTCTAGTGCTTAACGTCTGGAGTTAGCCAAGTACTCATTGTTTCTATTTTAAACCGGCTCTGTTATTAATTTTAGGTGGACTGTGTTTTTGCACTTAGCAAAGCAGTGAATCTTTGAGATTGTAAGTTGTTAATGCCATTGGAATCTACCAGCGATCGAGCCACATCTCCAAAAGGCCGACGCGCAGATCTGAAAAGTAAATATTTAATGTGGTGTTTTGAGTCGATCGGCTCAGTTTAGGTCCTTTACCTGCTTCAGACGCACAGCATTTGATGATGAACCGCATCGATTCGTCTGCGCCGTTTCAGATCAGAGGAAGACCCTCATGGTGCACGGTTCACGTTTGGTGTAATAAAGCAAATGCAACTGGATCCGAGGCGCAACAAAAGGCCAAGACTCTGTGTATTCAAGCTAGAGTGGAAGTTGATTCACACTCCGGGTGATGTCAGTAAATTGGGCGACAGGAATAAAATTACAGCTTTCGGTCTACACCCAAGCCGGTGGATGAAATTGTGAATGTCAGCGTATATAAGTCCGCTTTTAGTCTTACGTGCTGATTAATATGGCATATTCTTTGGATGTGATATGTGAAACTCAAGTCGACTGGCTACATGTGACACTGTGAGGGAGGCTGGAGCTTTGCTTGAGTATTTTTAGCTTCGGAGCACCGTGCACAAATGCTGCTAGTGAGTTTAGAGTTGGTCTTAGTTGGGGCTATTTGCATTTTTGAATTAGCATTTATTGCTTACGGCTATACTGGTTGCCTGTGAATACATGTCTTGCTGGATATATATATATATATATATATATATATATGTGTATATATATGTATATATGTGTGTATATATATGTATATATGTGTGTATATATATATATATATATGTGTGTGTATATCTA
>JAUYWG010000060.1:7468621-7483785 GCA_034779775.1 Enteromius afrohamiltoni | reverse complement strand
TTTATATTTATATATGTATATATGTGTATATATATATGTATATATGTGTATATATATATGTATATATGTATGTGTGTATATATATATGTATATATATATGTATATGTATATGTGTGTGTGTATAAGTATAATTTTTTTTTTTTTTTTTTTTAGTTGTGGCATTCTGTTAATGTCTCGATTAGGTTTAATTGTTGCAGTAGTCAGAAAGCTGTTTAAATGCATCTTGTCTTCGTCTGGTGTTTTGAAGTCACGTGACCGGTGTCGTGTAACGCATGCACATGCGTTGACGTTGTATGTTGTGTACTGGATTTCACCGACCCGATAGTCACTCTCTATTAATTGACAACATAATCGTTTTACCCCAAAATAAAAAAAATTAACACAAAACATTTACATTTAAAATAATAAGTAGTTGTTTTTTGGTTTTTGTCAAGAAAATGGGAGATCTTGTTCCATCCATGAGGATAAAAATAGGCATGCGCGCATATTTGTGTTGGTGGTATTCACTTTTTTATTTATTTGCTTGTTTGTTTTTCTTTCTTTTTAATTCTTCATTATTAATATTTTTTATGTTGATTTTATATTGGTCTAAATATGAGTCAAGTATATGTTTAAAAGCAATAAATAATAAAAATATAATTTATTAAGTATTATATTACGTCAGTCTGGAAAAATTGCATTTTAATTCAACTAGTGCCTTATTCCTTTTTTATATTTTTATAATAATAATGCTGAATTTATTATTATTTTATTATTAATACTAAATATGAATTAATCTATTAGTTTTGATCTATCAATCAATTTAAGTGTACACACTGATTTATAAATTTTTTTGCTATTATCTAATGCTTTAAGTTCAACTTCAAGTAATATTTCAAAAGAAGTTCTCTTTGTAGAGTTAAAATTAATTTGATTGATTTTAGTTTTTAGTAAAAAAATTGTCATACGTCAAGCTGAAAGACTAAATGTATGGTATTGTTCTCATCACTTTTGTTTTTAAAATTGTATTGCATATATATTTTTGCTTATTTATACAATGGCTATGTAGTTGTTTTGAAACGTTTGTTAAATTGAGACGAATGGCATTGTATTTAGTTTTAGGCCCAATTATGCATAATTATAATACAGTTAATTAATTATTGAAACGTGAAAATCTATATATGGTAATTTGCCAGAATTGTAGTGTTGACCTCTCATCATCTTCTCATGCGCGGTTTAAGTGATCGGTAAAGTCTGCGGCACTGGAAACTTCTGCTTAATTCAGGCTAATTCTGGAAGGAAGGAAGCATTTTTGTGCACTTGTCTTTCGCTTCAGCGAGTGAGGACCAGATTGCATCACTTCTGCACCTTGGTTTCTTGAGGGGGGAAAAAAAAAAAAAAGGTTGTCTGTCGCTTCGTCATCTGTTGAATACTGTATTAGGATGAGAGCTTCTGTTCTTGATGTTTGATGGAGAGAGGAACGGTGGTAGTCAGAATGACTTGGCTCTGCAAATAAATGGGTCAGCCATTTTACTGGGCAGCCTTGTTTGTATGTCAATAGGGAAATGCTTTATGGCATCTTGGTTTAGTGCACATTGTTCCTTTTTCTGTTTGTTGTAACTTTGAGTCCGAAGGTTTTGTCTTATCCAGCAGAGGTTTGTCACCCAGCAAGCAAAGATAGTTTCTACAGAGCTTTAAAGGAGTAGTTGACATGAAAATGAAAGGAAGTCATGCAAGCTTTTTAACAACATGAAGGCGAAGCAGAACTTTAGGTTTTGGGTAAAACGTCCCTTTATGTTATGCAGATGCTACAGGAAATGTTACTAGGACAATATCTTTTAGATTTTCATGTTATTTTCTTAACAAACATGTTTTCTCAGGTTCTACATTTTAACCATTTGTTGTAAAGTTGTTCGCCAACAAGCCACTTCACAGTGTCGCAGCCAAACAAATGTGACACAATTCTACTCCAGCGTTTGTTTTTGGTCGCAGTGAAGCGAGTTCACCTGTTGTAGTTTATCACATTGTGTGCATTCGAGATGGAAGGTGTGAACAATTCACACCTATATCAGAATTGTGAAATGTTTATTCAGTTCTGAGAAGAAAAGATTTGAGAGATGTAACCTTACGAATGCAAGGACTAGGGATGCTCATTTCAGTTATTTCTCGTAATCGACAACTGGTGCTCGTTCACTGATTATTACCGGTTAACCAACAACATTATTTTAAATTAGAACTTCATTCAATCAGAATAAGTGCCTGTAACCCATTAAAAATAGTAAGATTTGTTTTCTCCGGATTCATTGTACATGCGCACAACAGGAGACGAAGATTCACATGATCATATCTGTTTCATATCGTACGCCTGCAGCGCTTCTGCGACCAGAGAAAAAACATTAGAAAGTATAATAGACCTATACAAGAAACCTATTACTATAAATCAAGAAAACGGAAGAAAAAAGTTAGCAACAGTGACCCAATTAATGTCGAAGATGGCACTGAATTCTTTCATCAAACATGGAGAGCGGAGCGTTTGAATCGCGCACCGAAGATAAAACTGACGAAATCTAATAGAACTTTCAGATGACACGCAGCCCATTTCTCCATCACTATAAGTTCCCCGAAACGCACAGAAAAACACCCGGTAGATGCGTGCTTGTGTGCAGAGTGTGACGTGTCCTGTTCCGTTCACACAGCGTGTGTGTTCCGAGAATGCGATTGTGAGTCCTGAACGTTCCGTTACAGAACGCGACTCAACAACTGGATTCTGCTGCCGCTGTGTGAATGTGGCCAATAAAACACAATTTTATATAGACTGAGTAGGTAAAATACATGAGAAAAATGACCTTATATACCATTTAACTGATTCTATTAATCGGTCGAAATTCGTGTCTGTCAGTTAACGGTTAAAATGAGCATCCCTAGCAAAGACTAATAATTTTTTTTTTTTAAGATATTAAATATTTATTTTTATAGAACGGTTCGTTCCATTCCTGGATTCTGATTGGTCAGCAGCTGTGTTTTACTCGCGATACAGCACGGCTATGACCGCCTCACTCAATCATTCTGTTGATCACTGAGCAACCATAAACAATCAATAATACAGCATAAAACCGTTCTGTGCATTTTGCATTTCAGCTAAATTAAATGTCTGTTGTTTATTTAATGAAGTATAAGTGACCCCAGCTTGTGCTATGTTGCATCTTTCATCTTGGACTTGGACATGTAAGGTTTCTGTTTCGGTATGGTTTTGTTTGTCCATATGTTCGTCGGTTTACATTATAATCATGCATGCAATCTCACACTGTGCCACGAATCGGACTGTTTGAAAACTAAAAGAGGGAAGACAGACGTTCGGTCATGCTTGGAGATGAGCAGATGCATGCGTGTGTGAGAAAATATCATATGTAGTGTTAAAAAAATAAATGCGGCTGAAAGTTATTTATAAGATTAGGTGTGTTTGGAACGTTTTCTTGTGTTAACTGTTGCTGTCAGGGACTACTTTTAGCGGAAGGACTGCAATTAACGAACTTGCTTCAGTAACTTAATATTTGAATACATATAATTTAGATTTTAATCTTTTTATTGTGTGTTTACCGTTTTATAAAAGCAATAAGGTACTGGAGGCAGTGCTGTATTGTGGATAAATCACAACTATGATTGATTTACTAATGTGAGATTACATATGAGCATTCAGTTTCTTGCAATTCTGGGTAAAAAGGTCAGTGCTGTGAAATGAAAAGTCATAAATCCCCTTTTTAATGTTTTATTCTGTGTTGGAAATTGGCTCAGATTAGCCGCTTTGATATCAAACTGACAGTGATGATGGGAACGAGAGAATCCAGTTGGACTCGGTCTGCTCTCAGAAGCCTTGGCACAGAGTTTTAAGGTTTCAATAGGTGAAGTAATTCAGAGGTTGTTCTTGGATCACGGGTTGGCCCTTGTGAGCCGCTGCATTCCCTTCCTCTGAGCCCATGGCGATCCTCTGGAGACTAGCCTGTAGTGTACAGATGGCTTCGGTCAGCAGGCTGCAGAAACGGTCATTAAAAGGCCATAATGATCTTGGGAGGACGCTTATCTACTCCGCCTTCATGGATAAACTACATTACATGCTGGGTGTTTTGCCTCTGCGTTTGGTGTTCAGGGTTATCGACTGACGTAATGGCTTGAGTGACACCAGAGGGGAAAGCACAAACATCTGCGTCTTCACCTTCCTCTTAGTTTGCAGTTCCACAGGTGCCTGCCATCGATTGGTTGCTCAAGCTGTAGCTTTATCTGTCCGGTGCCAAGCCTTGTGCTTAAACAAGTCCACAGGTAGACTAAGAGGCATAGTTCACCTTAAAACAAAGTGTTTGTACTTGTGGTGTTCCACACCCTTTTGACTGTTTTTTGTTCAGTGCCCAAGTTGATGTTTAGCAGAATGTCCGAGCTGCTCTTTGATGGTTGTGGTCACCGTTCACTTACATTTGAATGTAAACGATGCTAGTTTTTACTTTAGTCGTGCAACTTTTTCAGGAGCGTCGCAGTGTTTCAGTAATTGTACAGAAATGCAGTTGTACATGTGGCTTTGAAAAATGTAGATTATTTTATTGACTTCTGAACCTTTTAAAGATTCTGAAAGAAAGGAACATTAACTAAAAATTAACTTCCAAAGCATTTATTAGTTACCTTAGTTAATGTTGGTTAACTACTGTATTTAACTCATTTTAACTAGTGAACGGTATTATAAAGTGTTACCGTTTTGAGTTATTGTTGGCTATTGTTTATATTGGGGAACATGACTTTTTGACTTGCTGGCAAGGTAGAGTTTCACAGGAGCTTCAGTTTTAAAAACCGTTTTAAGAAGCAGGAAATGTGACTCAAGACTTTTCCGTATTCATGGTGACGTGACCATGACATTTAGAGCAATGACATGAATAGATATGAATTCAGAGCAGACCAATCCATTAGTTCTTTGTCCGTTTGGGCCAGAGGCTTCCTCTCGGCATTGATCGCAAACCTTGTTGCTCAACCTGACTGCAGTAGATGGAGCAGATTGTGACTGGATTCACGTGGAGGTCAGCCCCTGTGTCATGGATATTTAAGGAATGCTGATTCTACATTTTTCAGTGCTGAAACTAGGGCCTGGTAAACCAGAATTAGTGCCAAATATGACTCTGAAATGTCAGGCCGTCGTGAGACCATTTTTTTTATTTAGGCTGTTTTGGATTGTAAGTCTGAAATGGCTGTTAACCGTTTCATTCCCAACTATGGTGTAGGTTGCAGATTCAGGGTCTCATCTTAAAATGAATGAAACTTATTACAAACCAATTTTTGATTAATTTTGATGAGTCGTGATTGCAAGCCATCATGAGTCTTTCTTGTTTCACCGCATTTGGACATTTTGAGTTTGTGGACTCTTGAACAAATACAGATAATTTTTAGTTTTGATCAATAATGTTAATAATTCACTATTAATATGTTGACTGGCCTAGATCAAACCGTAAGTGTAGGGATGCACTGAATACATTCCTTCTTAAATCTTGAAAAATATCTAATTGAAAACTTAATCTAATCTCTTTTGGGGGGGACATTGGGACAGGATCTATTTATTTGTTTGTTTATTTGGTATTTTGTTTATTGTTGCTGTTATGGTCAACAAGTGAACAGGCTATAAATCTAGATCAAATAAAGGTTATTTATACTACAAAAATTTTTAAACTAAAACAGAAAATGTTTTCACGCGCCTTGGCTGTTCGTTTACAACAATGTATTTTGGTGTCCTGAAATCACAATTGCTGAGGCCTAAACTAATTTCAAGGTAAAAAAAAATATAATGTTGTTGTCTCTGTGTGTACAGCACTTAAACCTGAGCGTGTGAAAAGGATCTAATGTGATTAGTGTATTATGCCTTCAGTCTATAGTTATTTGTAGGGGTGGGCGATATAGCCAAAATCTTCTATCACGGTAGAAGCAATTTTCTACCTCGATAACGATATATATCACAATATAGCAATTTGTATCTGAAAATGCCTAAATAAAAATCCAAACACAAACAAACTGTTTTATACTGTTTAAACTGAATTGCAGCTGTTTCCTTATAATGGAGGTGAACACTTAACATGATATTAACTTTATAAACTGAATAAGAGCATGCTCTTTTGTCGGTGGCAAGTATGTATTATAAATAAAATTGGACAGAATTTTGGTTTTTCCTGGTCGTTGTTAAGGTAGTGTCCGTTAAGCAACGTTAAGCTATTTCCTTATAATAGACTTCTATGGGGGAGAAAACGCATATTATTCGCTTTATCTGTCGTACGTGGGCTCGTTGTTTTGACCGTAGTTAGTGATTATTACAAGTAAGGTTTGACAGAAATTCGGGCTTCCCTCGTCAGTTTTTAGGTGCGTGAAGCCACATTAATATCAAGCGTTTTAGAATGTCCCGTTTCCACCGCTTGCTAAAACAGTGCTCTTGCATACCTTGCAAACCACGTTCGTCTCATTCTTATCACTTGTCCTATAACCAAACCAGTTCCACAGCACACACAGTGCACCGTTTTTCTTTACAACCTCCTCGTTGTTGGTTTTGTCACATGTAAGCGAACTCACCACTGCAGCACCGAGAGTTGTGCGTGGGCTGGGAATATAAGAGCTAGCACGTACACGGCACTACCAGAGACTCGCTGAGGTTTGTTCAAGACGTCTCTAGATTTGTTGCTAGTCGCTTTTTTGGAAAAATGTCACCAAGGGGGTCTGAAAAGTCGTTAAACCTAGCGATAAAGTCAATAAGTTGGCAACACTGCTTCCTCCGTTGTGTGTATTGTGTGGTTACTTGGTAAAATCTCAACCGCGATTAAGACGATAGTCTCTATCGGTTGACAAATTTCTACTGGTTAATCGTGTCTACCGGTATATCGGCCACCCCTAGTTATGTGCGTAGATTGTGTAGTGTTTCTTTACAAAGAGACATCGCCATCTACTGGCCCTTTTTTTTATGCAGTCAATAAAATAAATATATACGTTAAAAGGATAAACGCATATTTTAGGGGGAAAAATATCATTCATAAATATCCTGCTAACTACCAGCTCCTTTGTATCGTATTGTACTGGTCACTTAAGAGCAGTAGCATAAAAATAAGCTTTTGGTCAAGGTCAGAATTTCCATATCTGTGCATATCTAGCGTTGTCCTAAATTAGTGGCCGTGCTCCGCCTAGATCTGCGTTGTGTGACCCGCTGGGGTTCCCGACTGTGAGTGTTGGTCTGAAGCCATGCTCTGTCCCAAGGTTGGCGCTGTGGAACGTTCTGGGCTCGTGTCCCAGTGAATAGTGACATGTCAGCAGCCCATTCAAACGAACAGGCTGAGGGTAGCACTCTCCCTTTTTTTTTTTTTTTAGGACTGTAGAGAGAGCCTGGCTCGGCTCGATGCCTGTATTTATACAGCTTCTGTTGAGATCTGATGTAGATCGCCAGGTTCATCTCTTAAACTTATATTTGATTTAAAAAAAAAAACACACACACACACACACAAAAAAAGACAGTTTAATTTAGCAGTTCAGATTTTACTAACCTTCCCCTTAGATTTTTAATAATGAAAATAATTTATAACGTCAGTGTATTAATAAAATGTTCTGATCGTTTATTATAATAAATAACTAGTATAGTACAATACTACGGTGTAAAACTGCCTGTTCTACACTTCATAAACACTTGCTGAAATCATTACTGATCGGTTTATAATGGACTTTTTCAGGGTAGCCACCATATTTAATGTTTGGCAGTGCCATCAACTGACCTGAAATACACTCGCACTGGCTCCGGGCCATCGGATCATCCTTATTGTTGAATACCGAAGTAATAAATCCTTCACAACCAGAACTAATGATCCTCTTGTTGCAATTCATATGACCCCTAAATTGAGGTGTTCTTGTAAACCTATACAACTGGGCTTTGTGTGTGTATAGAATATACGTTAAGTTAATATTTCCTGTGTCCTGTCTTCTGTGAATGTACAGATGCCGGTAATTACCGTAGCATTGGATTTTGATGTACGCCGCCTGTGCCTGCAGTGTAATGTCTCTATTATGTGCCTATCTCAGTCGCAGATGGAATCAAAAGGATGATTTATTCATTTCCTGATGTGAGCCAGAACCCCATGGACCAAACACAGTGCATCACTGCGTCTTTACAATTTGAAATGAGCCATGATAACATGCTACTGCAGCCTTGCAATTTTAGCTTGGATAGGATGAGATTGTGAGCGGAAAAAAAAAAAAAATCCAGATTGTTACATAAATCATGTTGACTTGTGAATGTCCTCGCTCGGATGAGATTCTACATTTTACAAATGCTGTTAAATATTCATCTGATTTTAAAATGACTGTTTTTGGCTTGATCTGAAACCCTGAAACATACAAGGTAGTAAGACATTGCGAAATATGTTAAAGTAGGTTGCAATGGCCAACATAGGAGTTTCAAAGTAAGTATGAACTGTGCAATTTAAGATTTTGTTTATTTAAAAAAAAAAAAAAATTGAAACTATTACATATCTATTTATAATTAAGTCATTTATTATAATAAAATAAAGTATAAATCACTAAAGTAAAAATAGGCGTGTTCAAATATAGCAGGCATGGGATTTTTTTTCCGGAATTCCCGACCTGAAAACGTGACCTATGGGAATCGTGCAGATCTGTAAAAAAAAAAAAAAAACGGAGGGCCCCCAGCTTTTCACGAGATGTGCATTAAGCACGGACACACGGATGGTTACGGTGTTTATTACCACGACCGTTTGCGTGTCGGAGTTGAACGTGCTTTGTGTGTATCCTGCTTGTAGCAAACTAAAATATTATGTGTCTGAAGCTGACTGTAGCACGAGCGCGAGGTGTCTTCCCGCAGCGCAGCTCTCTCTGCGTCCGTTCAGCCAAAAACTGTTGCTTACATTAGGTGCGTTTCCGTTTTAAAAAGCATAACTTTACGCACCTATCCTGGCGTTTTCCACCATCAAAACGGACACTTTAGAAAACGCTGCAGACCCTTTTTTAGTTTGAAAACTCCGGGGAAGGTTTAATGCCAGTTTAAACAATGATCGTTTTTATTATAAACGCCGTCTTAAAACGAAAACACACTGATGTTAACGGAGCATGGTAAAGTTATGTCTCATTTTAGATTTGATGTTCGCTTATGCTTTTTTTAGGGAGCGTCTGCAAATTTACATCTCAGTAATAAACAAAGTACAAATTTCTACTAATTGCGCCGGTTTTCACATGCCATCACTGCTGTTGTCATTATCTTATGTGTAGCTTGTTTGATTTTATCAGTCTTAGTATATTTTCCTGCTTTTTTGTCCTTAGCCAATCACATGCCTGATATCGGCATTCACTGTAATTACGAAAATAAAGTAGCTATTACACTACAAATGTAATGTTATACCAGTGTATGTCATCATTACTTATATTTCTCGCTTATAAAGTCGTGATTGCAAGCTCGTCGTATTCAAATGATTTCATGTCAGAAAGAATAAAATGTATCATCCCATGGGTTGACAATTGTATAAACGTTCACCACACTATATGTGCTGTTTGCTGACAATTCTAGACTTTCATGCTTATTTCACTGCTTATAAAAC
This sequence comes from Enteromius afrohamiltoni, assembly GCA_034779775.1. Lineage (NCBI taxonomy): Eukaryota > Metazoa > Chordata > Actinopteri > Cypriniformes > Cyprinidae > Enteromius > Enteromius afrohamiltoni. Next base: position 7,474,201 of record JAUYWG010000060.1, on the reverse strand, counting down.
ATGCGTTTGCTTTAAATGATCGTTCTTATCTAGCTTAAGAATACACTACTTTAGCGACGAGACAAAGTTGCGTGAACCGGAAGTTGCTACCAACCTCAGTATAATGATGTATTTCCAACTAAAACGGAATATTAAATAAAGTGGTGGTTTAATTTTTGTTGGAGGGGCGTAAAAGTGTAAAAATGAGACATTTTGACATCAATAAAGACCTTTATTAAAGCAAAAGTAACTAGGATATATTGTGATATGACAATTAAATTCAGTTCATGGTAACTGTATGATTAGGTTTTTTGACACATCATATGGGTTAATTGTTCACAAAAAGTAAATTGTGATTTCATGAAGACTTTAACAACCGCTTGAACAAACCCTAAACCTTAATTATACATCGTAACGCTTAGGGAGGCTCATTTTAACCGTTAACTGACCGGTTGGACACTAACACAAACAATCAATGAACAATGCATTCATTACACTATGCATCTTTGTTAACGTTAGTTAATAAAAATACAATCATTCATTGTTGGTTTGTGTTAGCTCGGTGCATTACACATTGTGTTTACACTCAGTGGTTTGAGAAACGCTTCCTTCCAAAAAACAAGACCGGTGCGACCAAACCAGACCAGATCATCTCAGGCTTTTTTTCGTCGTTGTTTGTTTGTTTTTGTTTTTTTCTTCTGAAATTCAGTCTGAATCATCCAGCCAGACTGTTTCCAGCTCATCTGACTCACTAATTAACACCCAAGCACCTTGTTAGAGTTTCAGCCGTTTGATTGGCTGATTGAATAGAGCACAGCAATCAGCCTTTTTCTGGCCTGACATTAATGTAATAAGTGGCTCGCGCTCAGATTGATCCGTCAGCCCGGGGATGCACCTCGCTTGTTTACTGAAATTGCTTTGATGTCGATGAATACTTGTCTATAAAAGATGCATTATTTAGTCTGAAGTGGGTCGTAGGTGGCATGATAGCTTTAGACAACGATGGCCGGCGTTCAACCTTTCATATTCAAGCAGTCTGCGCTACTCAAGGGCATGTAGTCGATGTAGTTCACTCGTGGACGTAATTACTCCAGAACAATCTGTGTAAATGTCATAGACTAGACTTTACTGAGTGCCACGGGTCTGATTTGTTAGCTTTGTTTTGGTTTTCTTGGCACATTCTCCAGTCTTTTGAGAGCCTGCTGTAGCTGCTCTTGCCCGATCTAAAGCTCTTTATATTGGGAAACAGACCACATGGCTCAAGCGGGGAATTACTTTTTAAAGCGCCCTCTTATTGCACTTGTACGTCCTGTGTTTGACATCTGAAACGGCAGACGTGGTTTCGGGGGTGTATTGTGCCGCACTCGGTAGAGCTTTCTGCTGCTTTTCTAGTGCTGCTTTTAACGGCCTTCATGTGTTTGTTGTTGCTTGATCCCTTCTTGAAGCATCTGAGAGCGTCTTGTAAATGTAAACGGCTTTGACTAATGGAAATACCAATGCTTGTTAACTTGAAATGCATAAAACAGAAATCCGGTTCCTCGTTTCATCATTTTTGTCCTCCAAAACAGTGCTTGATGTCTAGAATTATTATATTGAATGCATTTATTTACTGTACTTCTGAAGCCAGGCTGATATGTATGAGTTTTTAAATGTAGGCTAACAAAAGTAGATCAATGCAAATATAATATAAAAAAATGTTACTACATAAATTAATCAATGAGTTGAGATAAACGGTAATTTAAAAATAAATAGTAATTTATAGATCCTGCCATTTAATTTGCATTAGTATTTACATGTTTATGTTAATAAATATACAGTTTTTACATTTTATTTATATATATATATATATATATATATATACACACACACACACACACACACTCCAATGAATGATTAATTTGTCTTTTATTTTTTCTCAGGGCCTGACTGCTAAACCACTAATAGGATTCACAGGAAACCAAGGGGTGAGTATGCGATTTTTATATTTAAACAGTTTGTTTTGCAACCTTGAACCACTTGAAACATTTGATTGTCACGTCCCATTGTGGAGCCGCAGACCGGGACTCTCCCCGGTTCTTGTAATGCGACCTGCTCGTGTAGGTAATGAGAAAGCACTGATGACTTCGGATGACTTCCTGCTTACACAGTCATCCATCGCAGTAACCACAATATCCTCTGCTCAATGTTGCAAAATCAGCACAGAGTCACAGATGGCCTTCAGTAAGGATCTGCAGTGTGCTTTTATCTCTTTCTTGGACATACAAGGCAGGAAGTGTCTTAAATGCCAGCGTGTGTTCACAGCTACAGACTACGGTCTTAAGACATTTCCTCTTCTGCGTTGAGATCAGAACCCACATGCTGTTTTGTTTTTGTACATCTACGTTTTTCATGCACTGTCTTACTCCAGATCAGACAGCGAACTGCCTAATAAATGCTCATGTTGCTGTTATCTGCATCTCTTGTTGAAGAATGTGGTTGGTCTACCTCAGAGCCATTTAAACCTCTCTTAAAACCACCATGCATGTTTCCAAAACTGTCAGCTATTGAAATGACAAATGTCACTTACTCACCTCATGTGTTTCAGTAGAGCAGACACTGTAGTGTAAAACAACAATGCCTTTTTTATTTTATTTAGCATAATATGTAATGTATAGATAAAGTATCAGTTGTCAGCCAATATTATAATAGGTATTATTATTATTATTATTATTATTATTATTAATAATAATGTATTTAGTTTTGTAACTTTATTTTATAATATATGCCTAATTTATTGGTAATAAATCATTTATCTGTTGATATTATAATGACAAAAAATTGTGAAATACCTGCATTTAGTTTTGTATCATATATATATAGTATACATGTAAGGTAGACATTACAGCAAATTTTGAGATTATATTAAATAAACAAATGCATTCGTGGACATTAATTTTTGCGTTTGCACCAGACTTGAAGGAAGCATTAAGCGTGATCATTTACATGTTAATTCAATGCCAAGACGCAATTAGACATCCTGCAGCCCGATTCACACGCCGGTTTTTCTTTGATAACAAGCAAGTTGAGTCCATCCACTTGTATATCGTATCGCAATGGCAATTTTGACCTTAATAATCGCAATGTGACAATTTCCCAAATATATAGTAAAAATAATATAGGAATGTAATACATGCCATATAGATGGATTGTTGACTGTACCATAAGTTCTTGATGTGAATGATCCCTGCATCATAATACCACACTACTGTTTTCTTCAGAGATGCTTGCTCTGCTGGGTTCTTGAGGGTGAGGCGTGCAGTGCTTCACCATCCTACCCATCAAACTCTTCCATTCTAGACAGAGACGGTTTGGAGGTGTATGTGCTCTGACTCATCAGGAACTGCTTTCCTGCGTCATGTGTGAGATAAGACTGCCTGTTTGTGTCTGGATTAAAGCTGTGTTTCTCCATCGCTCTGTCGGAGCTTCCGTGGCGTGTTGTGAGCAGACAGACAGAAACCTTGAAATGCTTGTTTGGCTGCAGCCAACCAGAAAGTCTGCGGAGACGCTCAGCATTGGAAACCAATCGGATGGCTTGAAATTTGCCCAGCTGCAACGTTTGACCTTTGTCCAAAGGGCAGGTGCATCCGTGAGCGTGAGGGAGTGAGTGAGGAATGCAGCAGCAGCGTTGGTCTTTATATGTTTAGAAGTCATTTAATTTGATAAATTCTCTTTTTGTTCATCCAGGTTACCCCTCACACAACCATAGTACATAACACAACTGTTCTGAACACTGATAATGTTACTTTATCAGCATATTAGACTGATTTCTGATGGGTCATGTGACTTGAAAGCCTGCGGTAATGACGCTGAAAATACAGTTTTGCTTTGCAGATATAAATATACATTGAAATACATTAAAATGCAAAGTATTTATTTTATTTAATAATATTTAGCAATATTACCGATTTAACTGCATTTTTAATCAAATAAATGAAGCCTTTGTAAGTATTAAAATACTGACCCCAAATTTGAGAAGTGTAAATGTCATAAAAAGAATATATAGGTTTAGTGATATTTTTTATTTTTTTAAATAATGGTTAGTTTATAAAAATCTATGTAATTGTTTTAATTAAAAGAAAATAATTGTAAAATAATTCTCAATATTAGTTTTTTTTTTTTTTTTCCTGCTGTAAAAAAAATGCAGCCTTGGAAAGTGCAATAATTGTTTGTTTTTATGAAGAAATGTACTTTTTTAATTTTTTTTATTTAAATATTTAAATTCTTTATGTACTGCATTTTTAATCAAATAAATGGATCCTTGCTGAACATTTTTTATTACTTGCCTCACAGTTTTCAAAAAATAATGTAAATTCAATATCTAAAAAGTAATAAATGATGATTTAAAAACTTTTGGTAAATGTAATAAAAATAATATATTTGGTAAATGTAAAAAAAAAATGGACACAAATACAGGTTAGCAATATTAGTATCAATAAATTCAACCTTGGTGAACACAACTTCAAAAACAAACCTTTAAATGATTAATCGCGGTTAAGTGTAATCTTTAACAAATAATTATCCATTTTTCATACTCTTGATTCTTGAGTCACTTGTAACAATGACTGATTGTCATTTTATCCACTAATTATCATTTCGGCAAAATTATTTGCAATGTAATATATTTGTAAGAAATAAAATATGCATTAAATGTATTTTTAATGTTATTTGAATGCTAACATTAACCATTTATCAGTTGTTACTGTTTAAATTAATTAAATGATCAGCTCATCTGTATAGGTGAGAATAGCCTGGGAATTTATATTAGTAAGATTTTCGTCTCCTCTCAAACTTTGGATTGAGGCAGTAGTTTTGTTCTCTGTAAACCAGTCCATGCGCTGACTGTTCCTCACACTTTAAAAGTGCGTCAATTTTTGGGGCTGTGACGCAGGCTTCCTTCGAGAGCGTTTCCTCTCTTCTGTGGGGTTTTTTCTTCATCTTATGACTGAAGTCAGGAAGCTGTGTCATGCTTTCTGTATGAAGAAATAATAAATTGTGATTTTTAACGGCTAAAGCGGTGACGTTTCAGCCATGGGGTGTAATGACACACAAGCAGATTAAAGGCGTGACTGCTGATATAAATCATGGTTGTGCGTGTTGGAGTGTGAAGAGTACAGCGTGAGCCAGCCCCAGTGAAGCGCTGAACCTCGGACACGGCCTGTTATTTATAGTCAGCCACCTGCAGGCCACACACGTGTGAGGAGACTTGAATAAACACAGCCAGACGTCAACTGCATCTCTAAGAGAGAGAGACGGTGTGTCCTGCTGCTGCTCACTGGGCCTCTGCAGGATCCAGCGCTTCACGTGTGTGTGTGTGTATACAGTGGGTACGGAAGGTATTCAGACCTTTCCGATTTGGGGATCATCTGCCATTCCTCCTTGCAGATCCTCTCCTGTCTGTGGTCCTGAGCACTCTGGAGAAGGTTTTTTTCCAGGACATCCTTGATGCTGCCACCTCCATGCTTCATGCTTCACTGTTGGGAGTGTGTTGGACAGGTGATGAGCAGTGCCTGGTTTTCTCCACACATACCGCTTAGAATTAAGGCCAAAAAGTCCTATCTTGGT